>CM055979.1:0-105000 GCA_029531755.1 Holothuria leucospilota | reverse complement strand
TTGTTATTGTTATTGTTATTGTTTATTGTTTATTATTATTGTTTTTGTTTTTGTTTTTGTTATTGTTTTTGTTATTGTTATTGTTATTTTTATTGTTATTTTGATTTTTATTGTTTTTTTTTTTTTTATTGTTTTTTTTATTTTTTTTTTTATTGTTATTGTTTTTGTTATTGTTATTGTTATTGTTATTGTTATTGTTATTGTTATTGTTATTGTTATTGTTTTTTTTTTTTTTTTTTTCTCCATCATTTTATTGAGATTTGAGCTTCCTTATTTACAATAGTTACCATCGTATGAAATGAGTTGTTGTATAGCCAGTTACCTAATAATAAATACGAAAATTATATTTACAATGAATCCCCATGTTTCAACAATGCGCTGTAAAACACTTTACAGAGTAAGAAAGTAAACAGCAATGGAATGGAGTTAACGAATAGACGTGAGACTAAACGCATCAATAATCGTGAATAGAACCAAATTGATTTCAAAGGCAACGAAAACAGCCTATACCCCTTTAAAAGTCAAGGATGAGATTACAGTGTGCAAAAGCATCTTTGAGGTCAATGAAGTTAATAACACTTTTACCTCGTGTTTTGCTATGATCATAAATATACTTCTCTACTCGAAGAGCAAACTGAAACTTATACAGAAAGTCAACATAATTTAGATTCTTATTTTGGTGCTTCATACTAAAAATAAAATATTTCAAATGCAGAATGAGGAAATTATATGGATGGCGTTTTTGCTTTTGAAAACCAAAAAAGATATCATCTTTTGAAAAATGAAATTCAGAGCCAAACAAAAAACTTTCAACTTCACTTATAAATGAAACTACATGGTTACATTCTACAAAAAGGTGACTAAGTGTTTCAGTCTCAGAGTTGCAAAAATAACATAAATCAGTTTCAGAGATGCCCATTAAATTTAAGAGTCTGTTTGTGGGGAGAATTCTGTGAAGAAAACGGAATTGAAAATAGGAGAGTTTGGTTTCCGAGACTGAGTGCCATGGCATACTAAATATTCCTTCCCACTCATCAGTGGTTACATGAGAATACTCACTTTTCCATTTTGTTAAAGCCGTAGGTTCCGCAACGATTTTAACCAAAAACTTGGACCTGTATGCAAGTTGTGAAATACTATTTGACTGCATAATTTTATCAAAGAAGTCTATGCAAGAGTTCATTAAGTTACTTCGGAAGCAGCCAGACTGCTTCCAATGCAAAGGGATACTATGTATAAGGCCCCAATAAGTTGTGAAAGGGAAATCATTTAGTTGAAACTTCTCCCTGAAAGACTGATAACTTAGCGGATTACCATCATTATTGAAAAAATCGGACACAAACTTTACACCATTACTGTACATAAAGTCATAGTAAACCGTGATATTATTAATGCGGATATAGTGATTGTTCCAAACAACTTGATTTCCAAAATTTGCAACAGGTAAATGAAAGGTTGCATCCAACCACGCTCTCACAGTATGGTAAACAAATTGATTAGGTATAACAGGGAGATCATCAGATTTACAGTTACAATGAAAAATAAGCTGCCTTCCTACAGCAAACAAACTTTCATTAAAGAAAAGTTTCCAAACTCCCTCATTATTATCACAGTACCGCTTGACCCACGTGCATTTTAAACTTTTGATAAAGCTTGGAATATGAACTACTTTTAGGCCTCCTTTATTAAAATGATTAATTATGCAACTCCTTTTAACTTTATCTTGATTACCTGCCCAAATAAAATCGTAAATTACTTTCTCTACATCCTTAATGAAAGAAATGGGCGGGTCGGGAAGTACTATAAAAAGATAAACTAGCTGTGATAATGCATAGGTTTTAACCAAAAGAGTACGACCAACCGGGGTTAAGTCTCTCATAGACCAAACCCGGAGGCAACTTTTAAGTCTAGATAACTTCGGGATGAAATTCAGTCGAAACAGATCATTACCATTATGATTAAAAGTAATTCCTAACATTTTAACTGGACCAGATGAAAATTTAAGGATGTAAAAGTTAACAAACTCAGGGGGTCGCTGGATGAAAGTACCAAGAGGAAACAAAACTGACTTAGCCGTATTGATAGTTAAACCGGAGGACCTTTGAAACACGTCAAGAATGTGTAGGGTCTCATCAAGGGATTCACGACTGCCATCTAAAATAAAAGTAGTGTCGTCCGCATACTGGAGAAGTTTTGTTTCTTTACCTTGTTATTGTTATTGTTATTATTATTATTATTATTATTATTATTATTATTATTATTATTATTATTATTATTATTATTATTATTATTATTATTATTATTATTATTATTATTATTATTATTATTATTATTATTATTATTATTATTATTATTATTATTATTATTATTATTATTATTATTATTATTATTATTATTATTATTATTATTATTATTATTATTATTATTATTATTATTATTATTATTATTATTATTATTATTATTATTATTATTATTATTATTATTTTTTTAATTATTATTATTATTATTATTATTATTATTATTATTATTATTATTATTATTATTATTATTATTATTATTATTATTATTATTATTATTATTATTATTATTATTATTATTATTATTATTATTATTATTATTATTATTATTATTATTATTATTATTATTATTATTATTATTATTATTATTATTATTATTATTATTATTATTATTATTATTATTATTATTATTATCCGCATGGATTATGCCTTAAGGCGACACTTCGTGCTAATTCAACAACATTAAGGCGACACCTGGAATTAAGGCGACACATAACTGTCGCCTTAAAGGAATAGGTACCATTTAGAAAAATAATTTTATTGTCGCAAATAAGCTTAAATTGTTCCTTTGGTCTATTAAGTATGTCTACTAAATTTGGTTAGGGTGGGGTTAGGGTAGGGTTAGGGTTAGGGTTAGAAAATTTGAATTTTTAGTGTGCAAGTCAATGTAACTGTCGCCCTAAGTCAGTATCCACGCTTATTATTATTATTATTATTATTATTATTATTATTATTATTATTATTATTATTATTATTATTATTATTATTATTATTATTATTATTATTATTATTATTATTATTATTATTATTATTATTATTATTATTATTATTATTATTATTATTATTATTATTATTATTATTATTATTATTATTATTATTATTATTATTATTAATTATTATTATTATTATTATTATTATTATTATTATTATTATTATTATTATTATTATTATTATTATTATTATTATTATTATTATTATTATTATTATATTATTATTATTATTATTATTATTATTATTATTATTATTATTATTATTATTATTATTTATTATTATTATTATTATTATTATTATTATTATTATTATTATTATTATTATTATTATTATTATTATTATTATTATTATTATTATTATTATTATTATTATTATTATTATTATTATTATTATTATTATTATTATTATTATTATTATTATTATTATTATTATTATTATTATTCACAGCTCTTTCTCTCAGCTGGATTCACATGTGCTGATATCGGGGTCCTTCCATAATCCTGGGAGGTCAACACCCTTTTTAGAATGTGGGCGCTGCCGAGGATGGCTTGCTTCATGAGTTTCCTCATGTCGTAGCCTCCGGGTGTTCTTTGGAGATGGCCTTCCAGACTTGTGCTTACTGCACCGAGTGCCCCAGTCACTACTGGTATCACCTCCGCCTTGACATTCCACAGTCTCTGAATTTCTATCTTCAAGTCTTGATATTTTTGGTGTCTTTTCTGCTTCTTTCCCTCGTATGTTCTTATCAAGTGGGATCGCAACATCTATTATCTTGGCGGTCTTTTCCTGCTTGTCAACTACGTGTGGGGGGGGGGGGGGGTGGGGGGGGGGGGGGGTGGGGGGGGGGGGGGGTGGGGGGGGGGGGGGGTGGGGGGGGGGGGGGGTGGGGGGGGGGGGGGGTGGGGGGGGGGGGGGGTGGGGGGGGGGGGGGGTGGGGGGGGGGGGGGGTGGGGGGGGGGGGGGGGGGGGGGGGGGGGGGGTGGGGGGGGGGGGGGGTGGGGGGGGGGGGGGGTGGGGGGGGGGGGGGGTGGGGGGGGGGGGGGGTGGGGGGGGGGGGGGGTGGGGGGGGGGGGGGGTGGGCGGGGGGGGGGGGGGGGGGGGGGGGGGGTGGGGGGGGGGGGGGGTGGGGGGTGGGTGGTGGGTGGGGGGGGGGGTTGGGGGGGGGGGGGGGGGGCGGGGGGGGGGGGGGGGGGTGGGTTGTGGGGGGGGGGGTGGGGGTGGGGGGTGGGCGGGGGGGGGGGGAGTCGATGGGGGGGTTGGGGGGGGGGGGGAGTTGGGGGGGGGGGGGGTGGAGGGGGGGGGGGGTGGCACATTTGACATCAGACACAATGTCAAAAAATTGCCAAGAAGTGTTTTTATAATATATATATATATTATATATTTTTATATAATATATTATATATAATATATATATAAAATATATAATTATATATAATATATAATATATATATATATATATTATAATAGATATATATATATATATATATATATGATATTATTAATATATATATTGTATTGGCGGTATACCGATTTTGCCTAAAAGGTCGAATTAGATTTATATATATATATATATCTAATCTGGGATTTAGGCAAAAAACCGTATGAAAAAACGCGACTGTTGGGAGAACTCGACCCTTAGGCGACAAAATCATTTTGCCTTAACGTTTTACACACTGTTTTATATAGGAGTGCGTAACTCTATACGCAAGTCAGATTTACCACATAATGTTTATGCAATTGCTTTAGCTGCACATCAACTTACGTGCGTGTATCCGTTAACACTAAGGACTTACGGGCCATTGAAATAATGTGCATGTATATCTCAGAACCAAAAGGGGAAATATAATCTTATGTATTTTATTGTTTTTTCCTTCGCCGGTTGTATTGGCGGTATACCGATTTCGCTATAGATATATATATATATTGGAGATGCAAATTTATTTTTTTTTCAAAACCTCTCGACAGCCCTATTATTTTGAAAGCAAATCATTGACACTTTTAGGTCTGAGGTTTTGCAGCATCAGCATTTTTACAAACAAAACTGCTAAATGTCAAAATTTAACTCCCATTTCAAAGATATTGAATTAATTATATTGTTAAGTGTCAAGTGATATATCTTCATTTGACAGAAGTAATACTGCAACATTAGAATCCAACTCTACCACGAATGCAGTAGTCAGAGGAGAAAAGGCTGTGAAGGGAGAGATTTCATGCACTAGCTCAGTTTGTTGAAGTGAAATTAGGATTCACAGATCCTGATGTCGGTTGTTTACCATGATAACGATGTAGTCACACATCAAACTAAAACAAATTCACTGGAACTGATTTATGATTAAGTGGCTAATGTTTGAGACAGAAAAAGCCCTGGGTGGGGCTATAATTTACCTACTAATACATATGCATATTTAGAGGGGTTGCTGGGGTTCACGTAATTTTCTAAACCTTTTATTGGAATCCTGTAATATATATCCACTTGAGACACAGGAGAGCAGCTACTGAAGACAACTACTGCCTAATGTACAGTACAACCTACTATCAGCATCGCATAAAACCGTTTTTAGTTTCATCGCGTATCCCTATCCCATAACAGAACCATGAAATTTGTCTTTCCAACATTATTACTTTCTCGTGGAACTAATTTTTCAGACTTGATGTATCTGCAATGTACTCTTGTAAAATTATAACACTTCACTTTGTTTCAATACATCAAGTGAGTCATACAGTGGCATCATATTAAAGCAAACATTAAGCTTCTAGAAGAAAAAGACCCTAGATTACCTGGCTGTTGGCAAGCCACACCGGCACCCCTTTCGTGACTACAGTTGAAGTTCTGAGAATATTGGCAATCGATCAGCCTCATCTCTGACCCTAAACAGTTGATGTCATTCATAAAGATGGGTCCAGTTCCCTCACCAAAGAATCCAGAATGGAAGGCCCTGATTGCTCTACTGAAGCCAAGCTGTTGACAAACTACAGTTGCATCAGCAGCATCCCAGTTACCATCACAGATTGTCCCCCAGATACCAAACAAATAAACCTCAACACGACCTGAAAACTGATTGGGACCTCCTCGGAGTCTTAGTTCTCCAGTAGCTGCAAGAAAAATAACAAAAAAGGGAAGTAATATCACTTGCTGGATGTGCAAATCATTTCTTTGCTATCCATCATACTAAAATAAAGAAGATTCATTACAAGTTTTTATCAGAAAGCATATGAAATTACTATATGATACTTACCACAGAGAAACCTTGGAATCGATTTCTGGTTCTGATCATAATGGTTGTTTGAAAGTTGAAAATAACTTCTTTTCTAGGGTTCAACAGAACTGATAATAATATATGGTATGAACAGGTCTATGTACTGGCTGGTTATTTTCAAATCGTCAATGCATCTCATATAAAACAGTCGGGATATTTTCTGAGGGCTATAGGAAACCTTTAGTACAGGTAAATTTTAATGTTCCATTACGTAGTTTACTGCAAAGTTTAGAGTGTAAGGTTGGCAGCAGAATCAAATTAGGTATGTTAGCAGATAGATTTAAAAACCTACTGTCTGGATGGTCGTTCTTCAACTTATTAGTGCTTGGCAAATCAACAGTCATCAAACACAATTGTGGGGAGTAGCAACAGGAGACCCTTGATTCAAAGAAATGTTCTCGCTCTACACAAAAACGTGACTTAAAACATTTTCACACTTTATGAAGTCAGTGTGGTAATGATTCTTACTTTACTTCTAAGTTGCAACTCCATGCAGGGAGTTGAGCAAACATACTCCACTGGCAACTCAACTTACTTGCAACTCCACTGAATTTTCAGTTCTGTCAAAAATTATGAACAAAATAATCTTTTTGTATTTTTAAAAAAAGGGCTTTTGGTCTTTTGTGAGTTTAAATAATAAAGGTAACACCTTTTGTAAAAAGATGCTTTTTTTTCTTTTATCCATTTTACTAGTTTTCCTTTAGTTAACCCCCCCCCCCTTTAATGATCACCAAAGCTGGCACCTTAGCCATAGAAAGCATGTAGGCCCCCAGTGATGTATTAAACACTATAGCACATGACAGATGACGTGTTCACAGTACTGGGTTCTACGTAAGCCCTCATTGAGTATTACATGACCTTTAATGCCAGAATCAGTGTATACATGTCCAATTCGCAGTTGTAATGTCCGACCCAGTAATGCATGCACGTGGAAGTCTTGGGTCACCACCCCTGTCGGATGATAGAACATTACTCAACAAAATTTACATTTTGCACTGACCTGGTTTATCACAAAATCAAAACGAATCAGAGTGCCTGCTAAAAGAGGATTCAATTGCTTTGTGCACACTTAGTTTAGTCACATTTCCTGTTTCCCAAAACTCACTGGGTTGGGGAGTCTATGACGACGATACTTACCTCCTATTTACCTATGTACCCATTATTGCCCCCCAATAACTGTCTGGCAAAAGCAGTAGAGGGCGCCCAACCCCAAATTCGTCCTTTCTTGCTTTTTGGCGAAGAGAGAACCCCCCGAAAGTGGACCAGACTCAACTAGAGCCCCCGTAAGGGAACTCAAATAAACCCCCCAAAGGAAACAAGAAGAACCTGAAACTACGAGAGAACAAACTAGGACCGGAGGAGGCGTCGTCATCGTCGGAGAGGTCGTATCGGCGATGCTGATCCATCAAAAATAAGGATCGTCCATGGTCTCAGAGTTGACTTCTGTCATCATCATCATTGTCATCATGACAACAACGTTATTTTTTAACGGTTCGTTGACGGAAAATGTCACAAGTCTGGGAACGTCTTAGACGGCAAGGATGTTAGAAAGGTAGAGAGAATTCTCAGTTAGAGGCCCAAAAAAAACGTCGGTAAGCCTAGTGTAGTAGAGTGTGTTAGAGAATCCCGGAAAGGTTTGGAGTCCCTGCTGGAGTACCGTGGGCCGGGGTCGGGAGCTAAATAGGGAAGGTAAGTATCGTCGCTCATAGACTCCTCAAACCGTGAGTTTTGGGAGTCTATTTCGCTCCTCTCTTACCTCCTATTTCCTAGTAACCAGAACTAGCACTGAGAGTATGTGGGAGGCCCGACGACGGCGGTCTGGAACTCCTAGACGGCTCTCTAGCGAAGGCGCCCCTCTTTCTGAGAACAATGTCTGGAAAGGTCGCTAGCCAACAAATGTTGATGGAGTGTTCCAAGCAGCTGCACGGAGGATGTCGTCTAATGGAACTCCACTGACCAGGTTGTGGAAGCCGCATGCCCGGAGGAGGGTGAGCGTGGGTTGGTTTTTTTTTTTTTTTTGGTCTGGAGATGTATGGGGCGTAATCAACTTAACTATCCATCTGGACAAAGTGTTCTTTGGAATCCGGATTGTAGGGAGCTTCGGGATTCATGAAAAGCTTGTCAGAATACGAATGTTCTTGGTTCTCTCCGGTACCATTTCAAAGCTCTAACGGGACAGTACTTTCTTGTCTTCGTGATGGAAGAGGTTAAGAATGCTGGGTAAGTAGATTTCAGGCTTGGGGAGTGAAAGAGACCGTTTCGTTCTTAAAAAAAAAAAGTCGGAGTTGGGTCCTGGAAGAAGAAACACACCTGCTTGGCTAAATCTGAGTAAGCCCTTACGGGTGTCAAGCTGGAGTTGCTACGTCTTTGGCAGAGGCTTCTGCACCAGGAACAGAGTCTTAAGAGTGAGGAGCTCCAGAGGTTGTGGTTGTGTAAAGGCTTCGTAAGGTGGGTCGGAAGATCCAGCAAGAATGTCGTTGATAGACCACGCTGGAGGTAGACGCTTTCTGGTGGTCTTTTGTTGAACATGCCCTTGAGAGGTGTAACAAGACTTCGTTGGAGCAGAGCGAGGAGCATCAGGAAACCCCTTATGGATGGACGGCAATTGCTGACACGGTAGTTTTCTAATGGTACTGATTTGTTTGCCTCGTGAATAGGAGGAGGACGAAAAAGTCGCTATAGCTTCACTGGTGCTTCCATGGTATCAAGATTCTGGCCGGAGGCCCACTCTTTGAACTTGGTGAGTCTGGAATCATAAGTCGACAGAGTGGATCGTCTACGGAAGCTGAGGCGATAGCCGCAGGCTCCTGTCGAAGGCATTGATCAATGAACGTCTGGTGAGAGTTGCCCAGCTGGCTGCTAGTCGGAGGTTCTGCAATACGTTGATGCCAGATTGTTCCCTTTCGCCTGAGTGAGGAGTTGGTCCGTAGGGGAAATCTGAATGGGTGGTCCGATGAGCATCTCGAGAGGCAGGACCACATGTTTGGTTCGGCCAGAAGGTGCCTACCAGAAGAAGGATTGCATTGGATTCCTCAGCTTGAGGAGTACTACTCGGTTGATTAGACACCAAGAGGGAAAGCGTAGGCGTACAGATTTCCCATGGAAGGCGAGAGCGTCGACGCCCAGGCCTGGGGGTGAAAGGCCTTCGTCAAAACATTCTGAGTTTGGTGTTGGTGGAGTGGCAAACCAGGTCGCACCATGGGTTTCCTCCGAAGATCTGGAAATGTGTTGGCCCAAACCGAGATAGGGACCTTCCGTCTCCATAGAGTTCCCCTGGTAGGGATCGGCCATGACATCTTTGACCCGCAATGTGGGAGGCCTGATGATGGATGTCGAAACGTCGACAGAGGTGGAGGAGTGTTCCAGTCCTGAGCATAGGGAAGTTTGACTTGGTTTCCGCCCTGACGGTTTATGTAGGCTATGTCGGTGAATTGTCGCACAGGATCGTCCCTTGGTGATTCCTGAACTGGGGCCCCCATTTGGAGACGCCTGAAAAACACGCCGACAGTTCCAGTAAATTGATTGGATTTGGACTCCTCCTGGACTCAAAGACCTGACGGGTTTCTGATTCCCAGACTGCACCCCAACCCTGAGAAGTAGGCATCTGTGGTGAGCGCTAGGCTGGTCTGCACTTCCTTGAGAAGGTCTCCCCGATGCAGACATTGAGAGGCGACATCCCCTAGAAGGTGGTCCTTGACCTGGGGGGATGCCGGGACCCACGACGGTTGATAGAGGAATTTCGGGCTGAGAGAAGCTACGTAAAGGTGGATTCTGGATTGGTCTCATGAAGAGCCCTGCAGTACGGATTAACATCGACCATGCTGGCACCATGAGGCCCAGTAGAACGAAGCCTTGTCCTTGGCCCGGAGCCTGACGTCGAGATGCATGATTAGTGCCATTTCTGTTGAGGGTTGTGACCCTTTGCGGAGATGGAGACACTCTTCCGGAACGGAATCGAGAACTGCTCCTAGGTAGTTTATTGTTTTGGTTGGAATGGAGAGACGCTTCTCTGTGTGATGATCCAACCTAGGCTTTCCAGGAGAAACACGGTGTAGCGAGGTGATGTGGGAGGATCCTTGAGCTGAGCGGCCCAAGTAACAGTCGGCCAGGTAGCAAACCAAAACAACGAGAATGCCTTGTTTTCGGAGGAAACCCAGACGCTTTTTGTGACCCGTGTAAACACTCTTGGGAGCGGTGATAGTCCGAACGGTAGGGCACGGAAGCAGTAGTCTGGTGTTTCTGTAGCGGAAAGCCAAGACTTTATGTGACGGGTGGATGGGATGTGAGGTAGGCATCGTTTTAGGGTCTATCGATGTCTGCCACAGAGACCTTGATGAAGGTGACAATACTACGGCTAAAGTCTCATTCTGAACCTTCTGGGTCGGATGTAGGGACTTGTTCAGTGGCTTGAGATTTTGATGGGTCTCCACGAGTCCGGTTTCTTCTGAGTGAGGAAGAATGTCGAGCGGTAGAGACGGGTTGGAAAACTTTACGATTGTCCACGAAGCTTTCTCTTGATCGTTCTGAGATCTCTTTCTCCAGGACCGTGCGTTGACTTGGACCTTGGATCGAGTAGACTTGAAAAGGCCCCTCTTCGGAGGGGAACTGGTGAACTCCAGCTTTGTATCCTTGCCTTAAGATACTCCGGACCCACGGGTCCGTGACAGATCTCCCAGATCTCTGCGAACTGTAAAAGTCTCCCCCCCTACCGATGAGTTGGTCGGTAGGTGGGCATCCCTAGGGTCTGGTTCTGGAAACGTCCGGAGCCGCGGAAGCTGGAACGGCTCAGAACCTCTCAGTGAACGGCGACTGGAAACTGATTGGAGGACGAGATAGAGAATCCTCTTGATGAGATTGAGAACGAGGTCTTCCGCGCATTTGTTGAGTATCGACGTCCGGCGGGATGAGAAGCCGGAAGGCCTTGCCTGACGACGTAGAAAGCTCTGGACGGGGATCTTCTAGGTTTGAAGGAGGAGGTTTCTTGAAGGTGAAATCGGCCTAGTTGATGTCCTTCTTTCTTTTTTTCCGTTTGCTCGCTGTGTAAGTTGGTCGTCAAACTTTCCGCTGAAGAGGTCTGGGGCCGTAAAGGAGGTAACTTCATAAAGCGACTTTGATATCGTTTACACGGCCAGTGGATATTATCAGGACAAGTTCCCCTTGCTGTCAGTTGAGGCTCTTACTGCACCTTGGCAAACTGATCGTATGAAAGACGGCGATAAGGACCAAGCATGTTTAACTAATGGCGCCGATGTCTTTACGGGAGTACTCATCCTGAACCAGACTGTCTAAAGCTTTGGGCACAGCACCTCGGCGCATAATAGGAGGAGGAAGTGAATTTCATACCATCCTGGCGGCCAGATCCATGCCATGAAGGGATCGTTTCCCTAGGTTTGCTAGGTTGCAGCATTCATCTTTCATATTCCTATATATATTGTGTATTTTGATATGTGTATTTCGCATTGTTATATCAACTTGATTGTGTATTACGTTTTATGCCACTTGTATGCATTCCACGTTATTACCGAGGCCATTGCTTCCGCTGTGTGCTCGCTTGCGCTAATCCGGCCGTTGTCCGGTTCCTCCAACAGTGGTTGGACAAAGGCTCCCTATTGTTCTCCTCCTCGCTGGTTACCGTGGTTGGTTTCTGGCCGGTTGTTGTTATTTCCTTATCGATTTTTACCCAGATACCAAGGTGCACTTTGTGTAAGAAGTTTTTTACACCGGATGGGGACACCCACGAACTATGCCCAGCCTTGCAGATATTGTTCCGTGGAGCAAACAGTGCCAAGTTAGAAGCACCTGGTCTTCCCGTGCAATGGGAATTACTACGCCAACAGATCTGAGGAGAGAGGAAAATTAATTGCCAAGAAGCAAAGGCAGCAAAGGGCAGTAAATCTTCCAGCAAATCCTCCACGGCCTCCTCTCATAAGTCTTCAAGCCACGAACCCAGGCACTCCATGAAGAAATCCGTTCGGGTTACACCCAGTTTCCAAAACCCCAAACCCCCGGATAAGGCAAAATGAGATCGGTACGGGCGCTGCTTCGGCAGGTCATCCGAGTCTCGCCTCGAAGATCGGTTGTAGCGCTGCTATCCAACAGCCGGTTCACCGAGTCTCTCCGGAAAAACAATTCTGAGATCGGTAGTAGCGCTGTTAAACCAGGCTTACCGCATTCTCCAGGAGAATACACAACAAAGAGGCACGGCGTGGACGTTTCATCCCTTGCTTACCGAGCCCTCTTTCCAGGCAATCCAAGCTAATACCGGTCTCGGGAACCGTGACCCAGGAAGCCGCCGATCCAGAGAAACCAGGGTTTTTTTCCGGGCGGACAAATCCCATGGACCATTTCGTTTTCGTCAGCTGTACATTCCACTGTTGCCACAAGATAATGTCGAGGCTTCCAAGAGAGGGGCCGCTCCAAACACCGCTCAAGTTCCAAATTCCAAGAAGAAGGAAACGCCCGGTCGCCGCCATTCATCCTCTTCTTTCCCCTCCCCCTCACCGAGTTCCCGTAGCCGCCAAGAGGAGGACCATAGGTCCACATACTGCCTTCCCCACGGATGGGACAGCCCTGTCTCGGCTAGGCACTATACTTTCCCAATCCGCGGGACCGTTTAGCCACTCCCAGTCCACCGGCTCAAGACCAACAGTCCAAGTCTATAACTCAGCCGTCTCCGAATCCCCTTGCATTGTCCTCTATTTCTCTCAGCTTATCCCCCTACTTCCAGAGCCACAGACCTGGAATCTCCTCGAAGTGGAATCAGTTGCGGACGGGGATTTCAGTTCCATGTCACCCGATCTCACTCTCGTTCACGCTTCCCGTTCTCATTCCATGGATGCTTCGGAGGATTCAGGACGATGGAACCCATTGATGGGAACCTCCTTTTCCAAGGAATCATTTGAGAAAGCCGTGGAAGCTGTTAGGAGAACAAGCTGGCGGTTTGGATTCTCCACCCGTTCCAGATCCTCCCGTAGCAAATAGAGATCCAAGCTTTCTCCCTGAAACAAACCTGCCGGCCCCAGGAAACCAGTAATGGCTGTCGACACTGGAGTGCTGCGGACCGTTTCGAATCCCAGGCCAACTTCCAGGGTTTGGCGGGGCCCTTTCCCAAGAGACAATCATCGGACTTCACCATCAGTGATGAAGATTTCAAAGTCCCCCCCTTTTTCTCTTCGCAGGCTTATTCCAGACTCTTGCCTTGACCAAAACTGAAGTCCGCGGTGCCCGTCGGACTCCAGAGGCCATTTCCGATCTCCGAAAACTAAAAAGTCATTCACATCCCTTCATGGCATGGATCTGGCCGCCAGGACTGCCGTATGAAATTCACTTCCTCCTTCCTATTATACGCCGAGGTGCTGTCCAAAGCCTTTAGGACAGTCTGGTTCAGATGAAGTCCTCCCGTAAAGACATCGGCGCCATAGTTAACATGCTTGGTCCTATCGCCCGTCTTTCATACGATCAGTTGCCAAGGTCGCAGTAAGAGCCTCAAATGACAGAAGGGAACTGGTCCTGTAGATAATATACACTGGCCGTCTAAAGATATCAAACGTCGCTTCTATGAAGTTACCTCTTTCCGGCCCCAGACCCTCTTCGGCGGAAAGTTTGACGAACAACTTACTACACCGAGATCAAACGAAAGAAGGACATCAACAAGGCCGATTTCAACTTCAAGAAACCTCCATCCTTCTAAACCCAGAAAGGATCTCCGTCCAGAGCTTTCTCCCGTCGTTCAGGCAAAGGCCTTCCCGGCTTCTCATCCCGCCGACCGTCGATACCTCAACAACAGCGCGGAAGACCTCGTTCTCAGTCTTCCTCAAGAGGCGTCTATAACTCGTCCCTCCAATCAGTTCTCCAGTCGCAGTTCGCTGAGAGGTCTGACCGTGCCAGCTTCCGCGGCTCCGGGCGTTTCCAGACCCAGGACCCTAGGAATGCCCACCCTACGACCAACTCCATCGGTAGTGGGGGAAGTACTGTTTACAGTTCGCCCCAGAGAACTGGGAGATCCTGTCACCGGACCCGTGGGTCCGGAGTATCTTAAGGCAAGGATACAAGCTGGAGTTCACCAGTCCCCTCCGAAGAGGGGCCTATTCAAGTATACTCCAATTCCAAGGTCCAAAGATCAACGCATGGCTCTGGAGAAAAGAGATCTTTAGACCTGATCAAAGAAGAAAGCCGTGTACATCGTCATAGGTTTCTCCGACCCGTCTCTAACCGTTCGACATTCTTCCTCACTCCGAAGAAATCCGGACGCGTGGAGACCCATCATAAAATCTCCAAGCCACTGAACAAGTCCTACATCCGACCCAGAAGGTTCAGAATGGAGACTTTAGCCGTAGTTTTGTCATCTCTTCATCAAGGTCTCTGGGCTAACATCGATAGGACCTGTAAAAGATACGCCTACCTTCACATCCCCATCCTACCCGTCACATCAAAAGGTTCTTGGCTTTCCGCTACCGAAACACAGACTACTGCTCCGTGCACTCATGTTCGGACTATCCACCTGCCCCAAGAGTGTTTACACGGGTCACAAAAGCCGTCCTGGGTTTCCTCCGAAAAACATAGGCATTCTCGTGTTTTGCCTACCTGGACGAACTGGTCCTTGTGGGACGCCTCAGCTCAAGAATCCTCCCACATCACCGTGTACCACAGTGTCCTCTTGGAAAAGCCCTAGGTTGGATCATCAACACAGAGAAGTCGTCTCTCACTCCAACCCAAACAATAACCTACCTAGGGCCAAGTTCTCGATTCCGTTCCGGAAGAGTGTCTCCAATCCTCACGGCCAAAGGGGTTCACAACCCTCACAGAAATGGCACTACCTCATGCATTTCTCGACGTCAGGCTCAGGGCAAGGACAATGGCTTCGGCTACTGCGGCCTCATGGCCAGCATGGTCGATGTAATCCCGATACTGCAGGCTCTTCATGAGACCAATCAAGACATCCACCTTCTACGTCACTTCTCTCCAGCCCGAAATCCTCTATCAACCGTGAGTCCCGTCATCCCCCCCAGGGTCAAGGACCACCTTCTTATGGTGGATGTAGCCTGCTGCAATGTTGCAATCGGGGAGACCTCTCCCAGGAGTGCAGACCAGGCCTCAACGATCACCACAGATGCCTCCCTTCTCAGGTTTGGGGTTGCCAGTCTGGGAATCAGTAAAACCCTTGTCAGGTCTTGATGGAGGTCCAGAGGTAGTCCAAAACTTCCACATCAATTTACTGGAAACTGTCGGCGGTTTTCACGGCCGATCTTCCCAAATGGGGCCCAGTCTCAGGAAGCACCAAGTGACCTCGGATTCCTGTGCGACAATTCAACGACAGTAGCCTACATAAACCGTCAGGGCGGAACCAAGTCAAACTTCCCTATGTGCGAAGGACTTGGAACCGCTCCTCTCAACCTCTGTCGGACGCGTTTCGACATCCTCTATCAGGGCCTCCAACCTGGCGTGGTCAAACAGAATGTCATGGCCGATGCCCTATCCAGGGGGAACTTCTACTGTAGACGGAATGGTCCATATCTCAGGTTTTGGCCATCCAATTCTTCGAGATCTTCGATACACCCATGGTGGACCTGTTTGCCACTCCCACCATCCAACACCAAATCAGACATGTTTTGCACGAGGTCCTTTTCACACCCAGGCCTGGGGATCGGGACGCCTCGACGCTCCGAATTCCATGGGACAATCTGTACGCATACGCTTTCTCCTAGTGGTGTCTAATCAACCGAGTACTCCTCAAGCTGAGGGAAATCACAAACGCAATCCTTCTTCTGGTAGGCCACCCTTACTGGCCGAACCAACAGTTGGTTTCCTGCCCCTGCCTCGAGATGCGCATCGACACACCCATTCAGATTTCCCCTACGGACCAACCTCTCCACTCAGGCGAAAAGGGACAATCTGGCATCAAACGTCTTCAGAACCTCCAACTAGCAGCTTGGAAAAACTCTCACCCAGATGTTTCAGTGATCAAGGCCTTTCACAGGCAGCCTGCCGGCTATCGCCTCAGGCTCCCGTAGACGCTCCACTCTGTCAACTTATGATTCCAGGACCTCACCAAGTTCAGAGAGTGGGCCTCCAAGCCAGAATCTTGACCCATGGAAGCCACCAGTTGAAGCTATAAGCAGACTTTTTCGTTCTCCTATATCAACGAAGGCAAACAAATCAGTCAATCAGAAGTAAACCGCGGTCAGCAATTGCCTCCCATCCATAAGCGGGTTTCCTGATGGCTTCCTTGCACGTCTCCAACGAGTCCTTGTTACACCTTCTCAGGGGCATGTTCAAACAAAAAGACCCCCAGCGCTATACCTCCATTTCGTGATCTATCAACGACGTCTTGCTGGATTCTTTCTCGACCACCTTATGAGCCTTTACACAAACACAATCTGGAAGCTCCTAACTCTTAAGACTCTGTTCCTGGTTGCAGCAGCCTCTGCCAGAAGGACGTAGCGAAACTTCATGCCTTGACGACCCGTAAGGGTACATCAGATTTTAGCCAAGCAGGGTGTGTTTCTTCTTCCCGACCCCCAAACCTTCCTGAACTAGGAACGAACGAAACGGTCTCTTTCACTCCCAGTGAGATCTACTTACCCAGCATTTCTCTCGACCTCTTCCATCACTGAAGACAAGAAAGTATGTCCCCGTTAGAGCTTTGAAATGGTACCTGGAGAGGAAACCAAGAACCATTCGTACTTCCTGACAAGCTTTTCCTGAATCCCGAAGTCTCCCCCCCACTACAATCCGGCTTCCAAGACCACTTTGTCCAGATGGATAGTTAAGGTTGATTACGCCCCATACATCTCCAAGACGAACCAACCACGCTCAACCTCCCCGGGGCCATGCGGCTTTCCAACAGCCTGTTTCAGTGGAGTTCCATTAGACGACATTCCTCCGTCAGCTGCTTGGGAACAACTCCTCAACATCTTGTGGCTAGCTACCTTACAGACATTGTCTTCAGAAGAGGGCGCCTTCGCTAGACCGTCCTAGGAGTTCCAGGACCGCCGTCGTCCGGGGCCTCCCACCATCCTCTCAGTGCTAGTGATGGTTACATAGTGAGGTACATAGGGAGGTAAGGGAGGAGCGAAATAGACTCCCCAAAATCCACTGGTTTGTGAGTCTATGAGCGACGATACTTACCTCCTATTTAGGCACCCACCCGCTCCCGCCCCACGGAATCCAGCGGGACTCTCAACCTTTCCGGGATTCTCTACACCACTCTTACTACACTAGGCTTTACCGACGTTGCCTCTACCAGACTGCTCAGGATCTCCACACTCTCCAGTTCAGGGGACAAGGAAGGAAGGCAGAATCTGGGCTATTCGTTCTCACCGAGGTGATTTTCAACTTACCTTCCCTTTCCTGGCCAGGACTCTGATAAACCTCCTGCCAGACTTGATAAACTACTAGACCAGGCCTTTCATCCTGTGGACCACCTCCACACCGTCCCGATACCAAACTGAGAAGTTCTCTTCTACCTTTCAACATCCTTGCCGTCTAATACGTTCACAGACTTTTGACAGCTTCTGGCAACGACGACACCGTTAAAAATGCTGTGTTGTCCATGATGGATAATGATTGATGATGACGATAAGGTCAAACTCTGACGACAATGACGATCCTTTATGATGGGATCAGCCTCGCCGACTACGACTCTCCCCCGGACGAATGACGACGCCTCCTCCCGTCCTGTTTGGTTCTCTCGGTGAGTTTAGGTTTCTTCTTCTTGGTTTCCTTGGGGGGTTATTTGAGTCCCTTTCGGGGGCCTCTAGTTGAGTCTTGTCCCCCCCCTTTCGAGGGGGTCTCTACTTACGCCAAAAACGCTGAAGGACGATTTGGGGGTGGGTTTTTTTTTAAGGGCGTCCCCTCTACTGCTAGGGGTTTCCGCGGTGCTATTAGTTTTTTGCCAGGAACATTTATTGTGGGCAATAATGGGTAACATAGGTAAATAGGGAGTAAGTATCGTCGCTCATAGACTCCCAAACCAGTGAGTTTTGGGGATTTTGGGTTATGGTATATAGTTAAAGATAATTTAATAATCCTAATAACAGGGGGGAATGTTGATTGATTTGTAAACAAATAACCTACGAACACGTACTGCATTGCTAGGGGTGGGCCAAAGTCAATATATAATGGCCAACCCACCCAGTTTCATAAGGAGGGTTTGACTTGTAAAGAGTGTCCCAAGTTTCAAGGGACAGTTTGATCAAACAGAGGTAAACCTCCCACACACCCCCTCCCCATCCACTTCCCCCAGAAATTACAAACATTATGCAAACACTTCCACATAAAAATTCAATTTATAAGTTAAGGTAAGTAGATGGGCTTTTCACTACCGGGAAATCCATACTAGTAAGATGATTTCAACGAGTACACAAGACCTTCGATAGCCATACTCGTCTGAAATCATCTTACTTAATTTTATAAGTTATTTTTGGAATTGGTCAACCATATACTATCTTGAAATGGTAAAAATAGTTGAGTACAAGCCTATTTATACCTTTTTAGTAGGGGGGCTTCTATTGCATCAGTGTTCTTTAAAGCAAGAGTTTTGGTTATGATACCTTTGAAGGAAGAAAAAGTTCACTTTTGAGGATTCATTTTAATGAAAATGTCTTTTATGTAATGATTTTAGTTTGTGCCTGGGCTTCTGATGGGGGTTTGCTGTGCAAAACAGTTACAGTATAGCCCCCCCCCCCCAAAGTGGAATAAATCTGAGCTGCCTTGGGAATTGTGGTCAAGTTACAGAGGCGGAGTCACAAAATCCCTTCTGAAGGATTTATCAAACTTAAGAACAGGGGTGATATGTATGTGTTGGAGATACTTGCCAAAATTTGAGGCTTTATTGAGTAAGGAAAATTTGATTCCGTTAAAAAAACATTAGGTTCATTCCCTCCCACATTTAGGAACCTCTGGACAGAAAGTGAATCAAGATCTTTTTTCAAAGTGAAGCCTGTTGGTTATGGTTGAATACCAATATTGCGCATGTTTTGCAGTGTTATAAAACAAAATTACTTTCACAAAATTAAGTGAATTTTCCTTTCATGATCATGACATGGAAAGTCCTTTTAGCCAAAATTCTGTAAAATCATGCTTGCATCACAAAACAAGGTAACAAAAGCTCCAGCTCTATTAGCCACAATGTGACAACTCAAGCAAATAATGACTTGTGGTGCTTAATAGGGATTAGCCAGAATCATATGTTCCACATTGAGCATGGTGTGAAGAGCAACTCGCTGAGAACTAAAAACCGCAGAATGTGAAAGTTACTGACCATCACTTATAAGACTTTCCCGGGCTGCGTGGACTACGCGGGATTGTAGGCTTACTGGGCATTTTGATGGCATGTTAAAAACTATTTGCAAAATACTACATAAGTAACTACATAAAAAAGTAATCAGCAAGTTATAAAATGTCAAACAAGTTTTGAATTTCAGTAATAGTAGTTTATTTCATGCCAGTTCTTGATTTTGACTTGCGTTACGGTCATTATGGAATATTCATTTCATCAGGTTTGTAAACAGATGCCTGCCAAGCATCAACCCACGGAAAAAGAAGAAAACCAAATTACACAAATCATCACCAAAAGCCCACCCTACTAATTTGGTAAGTTAGCATTGATGGATGTTGGTTTGAAGCAAGTTCTGAGCAGTTATGTGAGGTTGGTGTTGGAATATTTGCATTCTATAACCTCCATCCACACATTTTGTCTTGATCAGATGTTCAAGGGCAGTTAACAGTTTTCTTGTAATTAATCCATTGTGAATTGACTCAGTAATTCTTGCTTGACACTGAAGTCTGTCAGTTTCGATACTATTACAGTACGCCATTTTATGTTATTAGCAGTCCCTTTGCTTTACTGTATGCCTGTCTACATCTGGTCATTGCTTTTTGAATTCTTGCAGGAAGGTGTTTCTGCAATCGCAGGTGTGTGTCTTTATGTGTGTGTTTCTGAAATAGGTTGTAATTTTGATAATTTCAAAGGTATGAATGATGTATAAATTCATATACTTTAAATAAGGATTTGTCTTACTGAAAGGTAGAAATTATTGTTTGGTAGACCTTGCACTAGATACATCGGCATAGATACTACTTGAGAGTTGGCATGGTTCTTGGCATTTGATACCGAACCCAGTTGCTTTTTGTGGAGGTCATTTTTTGTGGTCACTTGAGGTGTAAGGATATGAAAGCCTTGTAAAATGCTTACAAACCACTATATCTCGAAAGGAATAACATTTAGGGAATTCCAATTTTTACATATGGATAGCCCCTTACTGAGTTCAAGAAACCCAGTTGGTGTTGAGAGTCAAAGGCCATGTGGGGTCAGGAGAAGAAAATTGTGAAAATTTTATAGACCGGGTATCTCAAAAAGTTTAATTTGAGGAATATCATGTTTAATATTTAGATGCCTCCACACTAACTACTTTCAAGAATTCCTGTTGTTGTAGGGGGATGCCAAAGGTCATCTTAGATCACCAGAGGTTGAATTGTGGAAAACATTGTGGAGCATGACTTACCTCAAAAAGGGTGGTATTGAGGGAATTTCATGCTTTGCATGTAGGATCTGCATCCTGTTTGAATTAGAGAAAGGCTATTGTGTGTAAAAATTGGCAACCAAAAAATCATTGTGGGTCAAAAGACAACTGAAAACCCTATGAATGTAATACTTCAAGAATGGTATTACTCCAGGAGGCTTGTTTTATTGGTGTGGATGATGAGAGAAAACCTATGCAAAACTTGTGCTGGCATGCGCGCGTGTGTAGTGTGTGGATGTGTGCGTGGGTGTGTGTGTGTGTGACACTTGCTTGTTAACAACAATATCTCAAGAATAAAGAATGGAAAACCTGACAGTATCATACTTGGTACACAGAGGCCTCATATTGAGAAGGGGAGGGGACCTCTAAATTGTTTTTGATGGGGGTCGAAAGTCATCTGGGGGTCACCAGGGGTCAAACTCTGGAAACACCTTGTTAACATGATATCGCAAGGGGAAAAAAGCTTGGGATTGAATTTTCAAACTTAGTATGGGGATGGATTATGGAAAGAGGGAAGAAGCCTATTGTTTTTGGTGGGAGGTCAAAGGTCATCTGAGGTCACCAGGGGTCAAACCAATGAACACCTTGTTTTTTTAAAATGATATCTCAAGGTAGAAAAGCTTGGATAAAATTTCATACTTTAGTACATAGATTAAATCATATTGAGACAAAGGACCCTATTGTTTTGATGGGGGGTTAAAGGTCATCTGGGGCCACCAGGGGTCAAACTCTGGAAAAACCTTGTTATCGTGATATTCATTGTAGAAAGCTTGGATGAAATTCATACTTAGTATGGGTAGGTGCGTTCTGGGCGGAGGGTAAGAACCCGTATCGTTTTTGGTCGGAGGTCAACAGTTCATTAGGGGTCACCAGAGGTTCAAAGTCTGAAAACCTTGTTAACACAAGTTTCAAGGTAGAAAGCTTGGATGGAATTCATCCTGAAAAATGTTGATGTGCAATGGAACGAGAAAGGAAAACCTAATGTTTTTTGTGGAGATAAAGGTCAATTTGGGTCACCAGGTGTCAAACTCTGACACACGTGTTAACACCGATATCTCAAGGTAACAAGCTGGGATAAAATTCATACTTAGTATTTAGATGCCTTATGGTGAGAGGAAGAACTGTAATTGTTTTTTGGTGGTCAAAGGTCATTGGGGTCACAGGAGGTTCAAACTCTGAAAACCTTGTTAACACAATATCTCAAGGTAGAAAGCTTGGATGAATTTCATACTTAGGTATGTAGATTTATGGGAGGAGGAATCACCCTATTGTTTTGGGTGGAGGCCAAAGATCATTTGCGGGTCACCGCGGATCAAACTGTGAAGACATTGTTAACACAATACCTTCAAGATAAGAAAGCTTTGATAAATTTCATACTTAGTATGTAGAGTATTTTGGACAGAGGAAGAATTTGTTTTTTGTGGAGGTCAACAGTCCAATTTTGGTGTCACCAGAGGTCAAACTCTGAAGGGCTTGTTAACATGATATCCCAGGTAGAAAGCTTGAATGCATTTCGTACTTAGAATGTAGATGTGCTATGGGAGAGAAAGAACCCTATTGTTTTTGTGGAGGTCAAAAGGTCATTGGTGGTCCCCAGAGGTCACACTCTGAAAAAACCTTTTTAACACAATATCTCCAAGACCCGTAGAAAGCTGGAAATGAATTTAATATTAGTATTTAGATGCATTATGGGCAAGAGGAAGAACTTTTATGGTGGCGGTCAAAGGTCTTTTGGTTCACTGTGGGTCAAACTTGAAGACCTGTTAAACATGGATATCTTGATGTGGGAAGCATGGATTAAAGAAAATTGTACAATAGTGTGGTAGATGAGTTATGCGAAGGCAAAGAATGCTATTTTGGTAGGAGGTCAAAGGTCATGGGTGTGTCAGACCCAGAAAAACCCTGGTAAACATAGATATCTTGACATAGGAAGCTTGGATAAAATTTCATACATAGTATGTAGATGCCTACTGGTGAGAGGAAGAACCCTATCACTTTCGATGGAGGTGAAAGGTCCATTTGGGTCATTTGGAGGGTCCGGCCTTTAAAAATGTTTTGCAGCCATTTATACTTCAGTAATTCCATGATACTGTAGGTATGTATGAATCATTAAAAACCACAATGTCATTTTTGCATTCTGGTGTATAACGGGTGGATGGCCTCATGTTGATTATAAGAAATCCTATTGCTTTTGTTGGTCAATGACATTTGAGGTTGCCAGAGATTGTAAGATCTGGAGAAAGGAAGCTTGGACTCATCGCATAATTGGCAGGTAGGTGGCAAGGCTTATATTAAAGGCAGTATGTAGGCACCCCATTCAGAGTGAGTGTACCCTGTCACTCTAGTTCATGAATTGGCCAATTTTGATCATTTGACCATATTTTTGTTGGTAAATTGTGCGAATTCAAGGGGGAATTTCTCCTTGCTTTACCATATGTCTGTAATAGTTATGTTCAAAACATCTTCAGAGGTGCTTGTAAAGCAATAAGAGGAGACTTGCCAAAGGGAGTTTGCAGATTTTTCAAAGAAAATTTTGGGGGCGACTGCAATTGCCTTTAAGTAAGAGAGAAGCCCAATGATAGAGGCCAGAAGCCACTATGGGGGTCACAAGAGATGAAACTGAAAAACCCATGTAAGCAGAAGATATCTTAAGAGAAAAAAAATTGGACGAATGTCATAGATTTGGCATTGCATTGAACTGGCCAAGCATTGTTAAATTGAAACCTTAGTTGCTGAAAATGAAAAAAGAAAATTGCTCAAGCTGTTTACAACTGGAAAGTAAAATGACTGCCAATGCATGCTGGGCATTGCTGGGTACACACTTGGCAGAATGAAAGAAACGTGACCACATATCGGTAATTTAATGATTATGGACTGTGGTAACTTGCGAAGATCTCATAATTGCCTGTTAGCATGTCGGATGTTGTTATGTTGAGTACAAGAAGGCCCCCCCCCCACCCCCATTGTGTTTGGTAGCGGTAAAGGTCATTTGAGGTCACCCAGAGGTCAAAAAAACTGAAAACAGTAGGATCATTCTGTTGCAAACAGGGTTCAAGATGGCACCTCTGATACACATCCTTTCCTTGCCAAAGGCAAAAGGGAATCTTTGCAGTCATGATGGGCATTGTGTGCATATGCGTCTGTACTGTTAGTTAGATGAAATTTAATGACACACCAACAACAAAATGGGTTATTATTAGTGTCAAGCAAAGTTTTAAATACGGCGCAAGTCCTTCGCCTTTAGTCGCCTCTGTACGACAGGACGGGACATTACCGTAGGCATATTCTACAACCCCCAGCCCACAGGGGGGTTCCATCTGTAACTGTAGTATGTGTTGTTTATGGTACTTGGCTTGTAAACAGATATCTCAAGACAGGAATGAGGATACTATTTTACTTGTTATATAGGATGTATCATTTGAGATGAAGAGCTTTCATTGGTCTTGGTAGAGGTCAGAGGTCATTTCAGGTCACCATGCAGAGGTAAAAAAAAAACAAACAACCTTACATTACTGGAAAGTTTATCTTGTGTTTGTATTAAATACAAATATAGAAATGTTAAAACTCGGAATCTCAACACAAAATTTGATGTACTGAAATTTTCAGTCGAGTCCTTCGACTTGTTCAGCAGAGGACTCAGAATGGAGCATGTGGACCTTTCGAACATTTGACTGTCCAATATGGGTCACTCTGCTGACAAGTCGAAGGACTCGACTGAAAATTTCAGGTACATCTCCAAATTTTGTGTGAGATCAGAGTTAAACATTTTATATATTGTATTTAATACCAAACACAGATAAACTTTCATAGTAATGTAAGGTGTGTTTTTTTTACTCTGCATGGTGGACCTGAAATGACCTCTTGACCTCTACAAGACCAATAAAGCTCTCATCTCAAAAATGAAACATCTATCTAACAAAGTATAAAATAGTATCCACTTCCTGTCTGAGATATCATGTTTACAAGGGCAAAGTACCATTAAACACACATAACATACAGTACAGTATGCACCCCCTGTGGGCTGGGGGGTTTGTCGAATATGCCTACGGTATTTCCCCGTCTGTCGTAAGAGGGCGACCTAAACGCGAAGGACTTGCGGCCGTATTTACAACTTTGCTTGAACTACATAAACACCATTTGTGTTGGTGTGTCCATTAAAATTTCATCTAACTAATCTAGTACAGACGCATATGCAACACATGCCATCATGACTGCAAACCTTCCCTTTTGCCTTTGGCCAAGGAAAGGATGTGTATCAGAGTGCAATCTTGAACCCCATGTTTGCAACAGAAATGATCTACTTGTTTTCAGTTTTTGGACCTCTAGTGACCTCAAATGACCTTTAACCCTCTACCCAAAAACAACTGGATTCTTGTAAACTCAACATAACAAATCCACCATGCTACAGCAAATTATGAGATCTTCACAAAGTTAACACAGTCAGATCATTAAATTTACCATATGTGTCAAGTTCTTCATTTCTGCCAAGTGTGTTTCTGTACCCAGGCAATGCCCACGCATGCATGGCATTATTTTACTTTTCAGTTGTAAACAGCTTGAAGCAATTTCTTTTCATTTTCAGCATAAGGTTCATTTAACAATGATTGCCAAGTAAATGCATGCCAAATATGAACATTCGTCCAAATTTTTGCTCTTAAAGATATCTTCTGCCTTACATGGTTTTCATGTTTTCATCTTCTTGTGGACCCACATGATGGCTTCTGGCCTCTATCATTGGCTTCTCCTTACTTAAAGGCAATGGCAGTCGCCCCAAAATTTTCTTTGAAAAATATGCAAACTTCTTTGCAAGTCTCCATTCTTATTGCTTTTGACAAGCACCTCTGAAGATGTTTTGCAACAATAACTATTACAGGACAATAGGTTAACAGCAAGGAGAAATTCCCCTTGAATTTAACAATTTACTAAACAAAAATAGGTGTTCCAAATGATTCAAAATTGGCCAATCATGAAACTAGAGTGACAGGGTACCAACTCACTGCTGAATGGTCGGGACTAACATACTGCCTTTAATATAACGGCCCTATGCCAAACCTCCCTGCCAATTATGAGAGGAGTCAAAGGCTTCCTTTTCTCAAGAATCTTACAATCCTGCTGGCAACCTCAAAATGTCATTGACCACCAAAAGCAATAGGATTCTTATAATCCAACATGAGGCATTCCCACGTTATTAACCACCAGAATGCAAAAATGCATTGTGGTTTTAATGATTCATACATACCTACAGTATCATGGGGAATTACTGAAGCTATGAAATGGCTGCAAACATTTGTTAAAGGCCGGACACCCCCAATGACCACAAATGGACCGTTTCACCTCAATCGAAACGTGAATAGGGTTCTTTCCTCTCACAGTAGGCATCTACATACTATTGTATGAAAATTTATCCAAGCTTCCGATTAGTCAAGATATTCAATGTTTACAGGGTTTTCTGGGTCTGACACACCCTGACCTTTGACCCTCACACAAAAATAGCATTTCTTGCCTTACCATAAAACTCCATCCTACACAACTATGTACAACTTTATCCATGCTTCCCACAATCAAGATATCATGTTAACAAGGTCTTCAGAGTTTGACCCCCAGTGAACCAAAAAGACCTTTGACCTCCACAAAAAAAGTTCTTCCTCTTCCCATAATGCAATCCTTTAAATACTAAATATGAAATTCATTCCAAGCTTTCTACGGGTCTGGAGATATTGTGTTTTAAAAAGGTTTTTTCAGAGTGTGGAACTCTGGTGACCCCAAATGACCTTTGACCTCCACAAAAAACAATAGGGTTCTTATCTCTCCCATAGCACCATCTACAATTCTAAGTACGAACATCCCATTTTTTTTCCCCAAAAAGCTTTTTTCTTTAACCTTGGGATATCATGTTAACAAGCCCCTTCAGAGTTTGACCTCTGGTGTGACCCAAAATGACTGTTGACCTCCACAAAAAAACAAGATTCTTCCTCTTCCCAAAATACATCTACATAACTAAGTATGAAATCTATCAAAGCTTTCTATATTGAGGCTAGTGTGTTAACAAGGTCTTCACAGTTTGGATCCCGGTGACCCCAAATGACTTTTGGGCTCCACCCCAAAAAACAATTAGGGGTTATTCCTACTCCCATAAATCTACATACTAAGTATGAAATTCATCCAAGCTTTCTACCTTGAGATATTGTGTTAACAAGGTTTCAGGAGTTTGACCTCCTGTGACCCCCAAATCTGGACCTCTTGACCCCAAAAAACAATACAGTTCTTCCTCTCACCATATAAGGCATCTAAATAACTAAGTATGAAAATTATCCCAGCTTTACCTGGAGATATCGTGTTAACACAAGTGTTCCTTTTTTGACCCCTGGTGACCCAAATGACCCTTTGATCTCCACCCAAAAAAACATTAGGTTTCTTTCTATTCCATTGCACATCCACCATTTTTCAGGAGAAATTCATCCAAGCTTTCTACCTTGAAACTGTCGTTAAACAGGTTTTCAGGACTTTGAACCTCTGGTGACCTCCGAATGACTGTTGACCTCCACCCAAAATCGATACGGGTTCTTCCTACGCCCAGAACGCACCTACATACTAAGTATGAAAATTCATCCAAGCTTTCTACAATTGCGATATACACGATGCATAACAAGGTTGCCAGAGTTTGACCCCTGGTGGCCCCAGATGACCTTTAACCCCCTCAAAAAACAAATGCGGTCCTTCTCTCTCAATATTGAGTAATCTATGTACTAAGTATGAAATTTATCCAAGCTTTCTACCTTGAGATATCATATTAACCAAAGGTGTTCAGTGTTTGACCACCTGGTGACCTCAGATGACCTTTGAACCTCCACAAAATCCAATAGGCTTCTTTCCTCTCTTCCATAATCCATCCACATACTAATGTTTGAAAATTCATCAAGCTTTTTCCCTTGAGATATCATTGTAACCAAGGTTTTCAGAGATGTGACCCCTGGTGACCCCAGAGGACTTTCGACCCCCATCAAAAACAATTTAGTCCTTTCCTCTCAATATGATGCATCTGATGTACCAAGTATGAGAAACTGTCAGTTTCCCTTTTCTTGAGATATTGTGTTAACAAGCAAAGTGTCACACACAACACACACCCAGCACCACATACACACACACACGGCGCGGCATCATGCCAGACACAGTTGCATAGGGTTTTCTCTCATCATCAAAACCAATAAATAAAACATCCTCCTGGACGTAATTACCATTCTGAAAGTATTACATTCATTAGGGTTTTCAGTTTGTCTTTGACCCACAATTGATTTTTGGTTGCCACTACAACATGCTTCTCTAATTCAAAACAGATGCAGATCTTACATGCAAAGAATGAACAATTCCTAAATACCACCCTTTTTGAGTAAGTCCATTGCTCACAATGGTTTCCACAATTCAACCTACTACTGTGATCTAAGATGACCTTTGGCATCCCCCGACTACAACACAACAGCGATTCTTGAAGTATTAAGTGTGGAGAAGCATCTATAATATTAAAACATGATATTTCCTCAAAAAATTTATTACTTTTTGAGATGTTACCCTGTCTATAAAAATTTTCACAATTTTCTTATCCTGACCCCACATATGGCCTTTGACCTCACACACCAACTGGGTCTTGAAACTC
This sequence comes from Holothuria leucospilota, assembly GCA_029531755.1. NCBI lineage: Eukaryota > Metazoa > Echinodermata > Holothuroidea > Aspidochirotida > Holothuriidae > Holothuria > Holothuria leucospilota. The sequence goes on along the minus strand of CM055979.1, from coordinate 76,502 downwards.
AGTAAGGCGGCATCCATATGTCAAAAAAATTGGAATTCCCTAATGTTTATCCTTTCGAGATCATAGTGTTTGTAAGCGTATTGTGTTTGTGACAAGGCTTCCATACCTTCTCACCTCAAGTGACCACAAAAAAATGAACCTCCACAAAAGCAACAATGGGGTTCTGATATGCAAATGCCAAGAATCCATCGCCAAACTAACAAGTAGTATCATATGCCATGTAATCTAGTGCAAGGTCTACCAAAACAATAATTTATCCTCTCAGTAAGGACAAATCTGTATTTAAAGTATATGAATTTATACATCATTCATACCTTGAAATATCAAAATTAACAACCTGTTTAAGGAAAAACACACACATAAAGCCACACACATCGATTGCCAGAAACACCTTCCTGCAAATGAATTCAAAAAGCAATGACCAGATTGTAGGACAGGCATACAGTAAAAGCCAAAGGGACTGCTAATAACATAAGGGCGTACTGTAATCAGTATCGAAATGACAGACTTCAGTGCAAGCAAGATTACTGAGTCAAATTCACAATGGATTAATTACAAGAACTGTTAACTGCCCCTTGACATCTGATCAAGACAAAAAATGTGGATGGAGGTATAAAATGAAAATATCTTCCAAACACTAAACCTCACATCATAAATGCTCAGAACTTGCTTCAAAACCAACAATCCATTCAATGAGATAACATACCAAATTAGTCGGGTGGCTTTTGGTGATGGAATTTGTGTAATCTCGGGTTTTCTCTTTTCCTTGGGTTGATGCTTTGCAGCATCTGTTACAAACCTGAGTGAAATGGAAATATTCAATAATGACCGACGCCCCCAATACACAGTCAAAATCAACGAACTGGCATGAAATAAACTAACTATTACATGAAAATTCAACTTTTTGAATTTTTAAACTTGCTGAGATACTTTTGTATTAGTTACGTATGTATTATTTTGCAAATAGTTTTAACATGCCATGAAAATGCCCATAAGCCTACCATCCCGAGTAGTCCCACGCCCAGCCCGGGAAGTTCTTATAAGGTGATGGTCAGTAACTTTCCACATTCTGCGGTTTTAGTCCAGCGAGTTTGCTCTGCACAACCATGCTCAATGTGCGACCATAGGATCTGGCTAATCCCCTAATTAAGCCACCACAAGTCATTTATTTGCTTGACGGGTGACACCATTGTGCTGGATATAGAGCTGGAGCTTTGTTACACCTTGTTTGATTTGCAAAGCATGATTTAAGAATTTTGGCTTTAAAAGGACTTTCATGTCATGATCATGAAAAGGAAAAATATTCACTTTAATTTGTGAAAGTAGTTGTGTTATAAACACTGCCACAACATGCAATATTGGTATTCAACCATAACAACAGGCTTCACTTTAAAAAAGATCTTGAATCACTTTCTGCTCCAGAGGTTCTAAATGGGGAGGGAAATGAAACCTAATGTGCTGATTTTAAAGGAATCAATTTTCTTACTCAATCTAAAAAGCCTCAAATCGCCCTTTGGCAAGTATCTCCAACAACATATTCACCCCCTGTTCTTAAGTTTGATAAATCCTTCAAAGCAGGGATTTTGTGACCCGCCTCTGTAACTGACCAACATTCCCAAGGAGCCTCAGATTTAATTCCACTTTGCTATACTGTAACTGTTGCTGCACAGCAAACCCCCATTCAGAAAGCCCAGCATGCACACTAAAAATCATTACACATAGACTCATTTCATTAAAATGAATCCTCAAAAGTGACTTTTTCTTCCTTCCAAAGGTATCAATCATAACCAAAATCTTCTAGCTTTAAAAGACACTGATGCCAAATAGAAGCCCCCTACTTAAAAGTATAATAGCTTTTACTGTCAACTATTTTACCATTCAAGATAGTAATATGGTTGGACCAATTCCAAAATAAACGTAATTAAATTAGTAAGATGATTTAAACGCAGGTATCGCTATCGAAGGTCTTGTGTACTCGTTGAAAATCATCTTACTAGTAATGGATTGCCGTAGTGAAAGCCAATCTACTTACTTAACTTAAAAATTGAATTTTTATGTGTGAAGTGTTGCATAATGTTTGGTTATTTCTGGGGGAAGGGATGGGTCTGCAGGGTGGTTGTGTGTGGAGGTTTTACTATGTTGATCAAAACTGCCCTTGAAAATTGGGGGACACTCTTTACAAGTTTCAAAACCTCCTTATGTAACTGGGGTGGGTTGCCATTATATATGACTTTGGCCACACCCTAGCAATGCAGGTTAGTGGATGCGTAGGTTTATTTGTTACAAATCAATCACATTCCCCCTGGTTATTAGGATATTAAAAATATCTTTAACTAATATCAATACTCCAAAATCCCCAAAAACTCACTGGTTTGGAGTCTAATGAGCGACGATACTTACCTCCTATATTACCTATGTACAATTATTGCCCCCAATATACTGTCTGGCAAAAAAAACTAATAGCCACCGCGGAAAACCCCTAGCACAGTTAGAGGGCGCCCCTAAACCCCAAAATCGTCCTTCAGCGTTTTTGGCGAAGAAGAGAACCCCCCCCCCCGAAAGGGGGACAAGACTCAAACTAGAGCCCCCCGAAAGGGACTCAAATAAACCCCCCAAAGGAAAACAAGAAGAACCCTAAAACTCACCGAGAGAACAACAGGACGGAGGAGGCAGTCGTCATCGTCGGGAGAGTCGTTCGTAGTCGGCGAGGCTGATCCATAATAAAGGATAGTCATGGTCGGCAGAAGTTGACCTTATCGTCATCATAATCATGTCTCATCATGACAAACAACAGCATTTTTCAACGGTGTCGTTGACAGAGCTTGTCACAAGTCTCTGTGAACGTCTTAGACGGCATAAGGATGTTGAAAGGTAGAGAGAAACATTCTCAGTTGGTATCGGGACGGTGTGGAGGTGGCCCACAGGTGAAAGGACCTGGTCGAGCGAGGTTTATCAAGTCTGGCCAGGAAGCGAGAAGGGAAGTTGAAAAATCACCTCGGTGAGAACGAATAGCCCAGATTCTGTCTTTCCTTGTCCCCTGAACTGGAGAGTGTGGAGATCCCTTGAAGCAGTATTGGCAGATGGCAACGTCGGTAAGCCTAGTGTAGTCGAGTGTTGTAGAGGTAATTCCCGGAAAGGTTGAGCGAGTTCCACGCTGGAGTCCGTGGGGACGGGAGGCGAGGCGGGTGCTAATAGGGAGGTTAAGTATCGTCGCTCATTAGGACTCCCAAACCAGTGAGTTTTGGGGAGTCTATTTCGCTTCATCCCTTAACCTACTATTTACCTATGTAACCAGGACTAGCACTGAGAGGATGGTTGGGAGGCTGCCGTGATCGCAACGGGCGAACCGTCTTTTGTTCGTGCGGTCTGGAACTCCTTAGGACGGCTCCTAGCGAAGGCGCCCTCTTCTGAGACAATGTCTGTAAGGTTAGCTAGCCACAAATGTGGATGGAGTTTTCCAAGCAGCTGCACGGATGGATGTCGGTACTAATGGAACTCCCACTGAACCAGGCTGGTCGGAAGCAGCATGGGCCACGGAGGAGGTGAAGAGTGGTTGGTTGGTTCGTCTGGAGATGTATTGGGGCGTAATCAACTAAACTATCCATCTGGACCAAAGTGTCATTTGGAAAGCCGGATTTGTAGGGAGGACTGAGGGATCAGGAAAAGCTTTGTCAGAAGTACGAATGTCTGGTTCTCTCCAGGTTACCATTTCAACAAGCTCTACAACGGACAGACCTTTCTTGTCTTCCAGTGATGGAAGAGGTCGAAGCAAGAAAATGCTGGAGTAAGTAGATCTCACTGGGAGGTGAAAGAGACCGTTTCGTTCTTAAGTCAGGACGGTTGGGTCTGGAAGAAAGAAACACAGCTGCTTGGCCTAAAATCTGATTAGCCCTTACGGGTCGTCAAGGCATGCAGTTCGCTACGTCTTCTGGCAGAGGCTGCCGCAACCAGGAACAGAGTCTTAAGAGTGAGGAGCTCCAGAGGTGTGTTGTGTAAAGGCTCATAAACGGTGGTCGAGAAAGAAGATCCAGCAAGACTGTCGTTGATAGATCACGATGGATGTAGACGCTGGGGGGTCTTTTGTTGGAAACATGGCTGGGTGTGGTTGAGGAACCTGAGAAGGTTGTAACAAGGACTCGTTGGAGCCGGAGCAAGGAGCCATCAGGAAACCCCTTATGGATGCGAGGGCAATTGATGACCGGTAGTTTCTTGATAGGATACTGATTTGTTTGCCTTCGTTGAATAGGAGGACGAAAAAGTCTGCTATAGCTTCAACTGGTGCTTCCAATGGGATCAAGATTCTTGGCTGGAGGGCCCACTCTTCTGGAACTTGGTGAGTCTGGAATAAAAAATAAGTTTTAGACAGAGTGGATCCGTCTACGGGAAGCCTGAGGCGATAGCCGCAGCCGCAGCATCCTGTGGAAGGCCTTGATCAATGAAACGTCTGGTGAGAGTTTCCAAGCTGCTAGTTGGAGGTTCTGACAGGACGTTTGATGCCAGATTTTCCCTTTCGCCTGAGTGAGGAGGTTGGTCGTAGGGGAAATCTGAATGGCTAGTGGTCGAATTGAGCATCTCGAGGAGCGGCAGGAAACACCGGTTGGTTCGGCCAGAAGGGTGCTACCAGAAGAAGGATTGGCGTTGGGATTCCCTCAGCTTGAGGGAATGAGTTACTCGGTGGATTAGACACCACGGAGGGATCAGGGAAAGCGTAGGCGTAAAGATTGTCCCATGGAATTGCGCGGATTGTGAGTCGAGAGCGTCGATCGACCAGGCATGGGGGTGAAAGGACCTCGTGCAAAAAACATTCTGAGTTTGGTGGTGGATGGGGTGGCAAACAGAGCCCACACCATGGTTTTCCGAAGATCTGGAAGATGTGGTTGGCACAAAACTGAGATAGGGACCATTCCGTCTCCAGTAGAGTTCCCCTGCGATAGGGGCATCGGCCATGGACATTCTGTTGACCCGCCAGGTGGGAGCACGCCCTGATGAGGACTGTCGAAACTGTCGACAGAGGTGGTGGAGGAAGGTTCCAAGTCCTGCGGACATAGGGAAGTTGACTTGGTTCCGCCCTGGACGCGTTTTATGTAGTCTACATGTCGTTGAATTGTCGCACAGGATCGTCACTTGGTGACAATTCCTGAGAACTGGGGCCCCCATTTGGAGGAATCGCCTGAAAAACCGCCGACAGTTCAGTAAAGTAAATTGATGTGGAAGTTTGGAACTCTTCTGGACTCCAAAGACCTGACAGGGGTTTCTGATTCCCAGACTGCACCCACACACTGAGAAGGGAGGCATCCTGTGGTGATCGTTGAGGCTGGTCTGCACTCCTTGAGAGGTCTCCCGATGCAACATTGAGAGGCGACATCCCACCATAGAAGGTGGTCCTTGACCTGGGGGGATGGACGGGACCACGGTTGATAGAGGATTTCGGGCTGGGAGAGAAGTTGACGTAGAAGGTGGATCTGGATTGGTCGTCATGAAGAAAGCCGTGGAACGCAGTACGGGATTTCATCGACCATGCTGGCAATTGAGGCCCAGTAGGACGAAAAGCCCAGTGTCTTGCCGGGAGCCTGACGTCGAGAATGCATGAGTAGTGCCATTTCTGTGAGGGTTTGTGGACCCTTTGCGGAGATGGAGACACTCTTCCGGAACGGAAATCGAGAAACTGCCCCTAGGTAGGCTTATGGTTTTGGGTTATGGACGTGAGAGACGACTTCTCTGTCGTTGAGGATCCTACCTAGGCTTTCCAAGAGAGACACGGTGTACAAGGTTGATTGTGGGAGGATTCTCGAGCTGGAGCGGCCCACAAGTAACCAGTCGTCCAGTAAGGCAAACACGAGAATGCATTGTTTTCTGAGGAAACCCCAGGGGGACGGGCTTTTGTGACCCGTGTAACCCACTCTTGGGAGTGTGTGGATAGTTCGAACAGGAGGGCACGGAAGCAGTAGTCTGTGTTTCTGTAGCGAGAAAGCCAAGGGAACCTTTTGATGTGGGACGGGTGGATGGGGATGTGAAGGTAGGCCATCTTTTAGTCTTATCGATGTTGACCAGAGACCTTGATGAAGAGATGACAAAATACGGCTAAAGTCTCCATTCTTGAACTCTTCTGGGTAGGATGGTAGGTGACTTGGTTTCAGTGGCTTGAGATTTATGCTGGGTCTCCACGAGGTCCGGATTCTTCGGAGTGACGGAAGAATGTTTTTTTTGTTTTTTATTTTTTTCGTCGAGCTGGTAGAGACGGTCGGAAAAACCTATGACGATTGTTACACGGATTTCTTCGTGATCAGGTCTAAGATCTCTTTCTCCAGAGCCATGGCGTTGATCTTTTGACCTTGGAATTGGAGTAGACTTGAAGAGGCCCATCTTCGGAGGCGGGGACTGGTGAAAACTCCAGATTGTATCCTTGCCTCTTAAGATACTCCGGGACCCACGGGTCCAGGTGAACAGGATCCTCCCAGTTCTCTGCGAACTGTAAAAGTCTCCCCCTACCCAGATGGAAGTTGGTCGGTAGGGTGGGCATACTCCTAGGGTCTGGTCTGGAAAACGCACGGAGCCGCGGCAAGCTGGAACGGTTCAAGAACATCTCAGCGAACGGCGACTGGAGAAAACTGATTGGAGGACGAGTTAGAGAAGCTCTTGAGGAAGATTGAGAACGAGGTCTATCATCGCTGTTGTTGAGGGTATCGACGGTCGGCGGGATGAGAAGCCGGAAGGCCTTGTTTTTTACCTGACGACGGGGAGAAACGATCTGGACGGAGATCTTCTGGGTTTAGAAGGGGAGGTTTCTTGAAGGTGAAATCTGGCCTTGTTGATGTTCCTTCTTTCGTTTGTATCTCTCCGCTGTGAGTAAGTTGTTTCCGTCAAACTTTCGCGCCGAAGAGGTCTGGGCCGGGAAAGATGGTAAAATTCATAAAAGCGACGTTTGATATCTTTAGACGGGCCAGTGGATATTATCCAGGGACCAGTTCCCTTCTGTCAGTTGAGGCTCTTACTGCGACCTTGGCCAAAAGATATCTATGGAAAGACGGGCGATAGGACCAAGCCTGTTAACTATGGCCGCCGAGGTCTTTACGGGAGACTTTCATCTGAAACCAGACTGTCTAAAGGCTTTGGACAGCACCTCGGCGTTATAATAGGACGGGAGGAAGTGCAATTTCATTACCAGCATGGCGGCCAGGATCCATGCCATGAAGGGGATGTGAAGGACTTTTTAGTTGTCTCGGAGATCGGAAATGGCCTCTGGAGTCGACGGCACCGGCGACTTCAGTTTGTCAAGGCAAGGAGTCTGGAGAGCGGGCGAACAGAGAAAAAAGGACTTGAAAATCTTCATCACTGATGTGGAAATAAGTCCGATGATTGTCTTTGGGGAAAGGCCCGCCAAACCCTGGAGTTGGGCCTGGATTCGAAACGGGCGAAGCACTCAGTGTCGACAAGCATTTACTGGTTTCCTGGGGCCCGCAAGGTTTTCTGTTCAGAGAAAGCTTGGATCCTCTTTGATACGGGAGGACTCTGGAACGGGTGGAGAATCAAACCCCAGCTGTCTCCTAACAACTTCCACGGCTTTCTCAAATGATTCCTTGGAAAAGGGAGGTTCCCATAATGGGTTCATCGGTCTGAAATCCTTCCGAAGCATCCATGGAATGAGAAACGGTGAGCATCGTGAACGAGAGTGAGATCGGGTGACAGGGAACTGGAAATCCCTGGTCGCAACTGATTCCACTTCAAGAGCGGAGAGTTCAGGTCTGTGCTCTGGAAGTAGGAGGGGATCGGAAGACAGGCCTGAGTTATAGACGTGGACGGTTGGTCTTGAGCCGGGCCTGACTCGGGAAGAGTGGCTAAAACGTCCCACCCCGCGGATTGGGAACAGTTGATAGTGACTAGCCGAGACAGGGCTTCCGTGGGGAAAGTTCAGTAATGTGGACTATGTCTCCTCTTGCGGCTACGGGATACTCGGTGAGGGGAGAGGAGGATAAGAGGAGTGAAAATGGCGGCTGACGGCGTTTCCGTTTTCTGTTTTTTCCTTGGGGATTTGGAACTGGGAGCGGTGTTTGGAGCGGCCCCATCTTGGAAAGCCCTCGAAATCCTTGTGGCCACAGTGGAATGTAAGCTGGACGAATACGAAAATGTCCATGGGATTGTCGCCGGAAAAAACCCTCGGGTTCTCTGGACTCGGCGCTTGCTGGGTCACGGTTCCCGAGACGGTATTAGCTGGATTGCCTGGAAAGAGGGCTCGCGTAAGCCAAAGGGATGAAAACGTCCACGCCGGCCTCTGGTTGCATTCTTCCTGGGAGCATGCCGGTCTAAGCCTGGGTTAAAACAGCGCTACTACCGATTCTCATTGTTTTCCGGAAGACTCGGTGAAACCTTGCTGTGATAGCAGCGCTACAACCGATCTTCGAGGCGAGACTCGGCATGACCTGCCGAAGCAGCGCCCCGTACCGATCTTCATTTGCCTATCCGTGTTGGGTTTTGGACTGGTGTACCCGGAACGGATTTCTTCCTGAGTGCCTAGGTTCGTGGCTTGAAGACTTATGAGAGGAGGCCGTGGAGGATTTGCTGGAAGATTTACTGCCTTGCTGCACCCTTTGTGCTTCTTCTGGCAATTATATATTTTCCGCTCTCCTCAGATCTTTGGCGTAGTAATTCCCATTCACGGGAAGACCAGGTGGCGGCAATACTTGGGGCACGGTTGCTCCAGCGGAACAATATATGCAAGATGGGCATAGTTCCTGTGGGGTTGTCCCAAGCCGGTTTTAAACTTCTTTACACAAAGTGCACTTGGTATATGGGTAAAAATCGATAAGGGACAATACAACAAACCGGCCAGAAAACCAACCACGTGTAACCATCGAGGAGGAGAAGAGAAAACCAATAGGAGCCTTGCCAACCCACTGTGTGGGAACCGGACAAAGCCTGGATTAGGCGCAAGCGAAGCACCACAGCGGGAAGCAAGGCCCGGTAACAAAGTCGGAATGCATAACAAGTGGCATAAAACGTAAAATACACATATCAAGTGATATAAAATACGAAATACACATATCAAAATACACATATATATAGGAATATGAAAAAGATGAATGCTGAACCTAGCAAACCTAGGGAGCAACGACTCTGAACAGAAAAAATGCAAGAGAAGGTCAAATTAGGGCTAGGAGAACTGACTAAGAAACTAACATGACGTCAAGGCTAGGAGAGCAAGAATTCTAAGGAAATAAGCCCCTCTAGAAAACGGGAAACTAACATGAAACCCGAAACTAGAGGAGGGGAGAGACTCCCCAAACATAATAAGGGGGGGGGAAAGGCGGGGGGGAGGGGAAGTCGGCACAAAGGCGCGACCGAACCCGAGGCCCTGAGGGCACGCAGAAAACAAAATGCGGCGACACGAGACTGGACCTGTACAATCACATACACAGAGGACGCGCAGAGGCGAAAAATCCTCGCACAAGATACAGGCTAGGAAAAACGAAAAAAGCTCCTAACGAGAGAGGTACTCATGATTTTGGTCACTAACGGGCGATGAGATCATCAACACGGTTGCTAAGGCGTGTGGATAGTAAGTAGTTCAGGATGTCAAGATGAAAATTAGCGTGTTTTCCACCAGACAAGTTTGAGACGTGTCTCAACACGATGAGGCAAAATGCAGAGGGACGATTGGGGTTTAGGGCGCCCTCTAATGCTAGGGGTTCCGCGGTTGCTATAGTTTTTGCCAGGACAGTTATTGGGGGCAATCATGGGTACATAGTAAATAGGAGGTAAGAGACGGACGTGCAAATTAGGACTGGTCTATCACACAATCATATATTTGTTCACTGAACATTACCATACAAAGTTTTAACCACTTGTTGGGAAGATGAAACATGCAGCTAATTTGGTTAAGAAACACCTTAATACAGTTGGACGTTGTTCAAATTTGTTGGGGGATCGAAGCCAGTCTACACCAATCAAGCATTGTACATCAGCAATCATCATACAAATGTATGGTGATGTTTTTTGAACAATGTGATGATTCATGTAGACAGAGATTAAACTTCAATGATAGAAACGTGCACTCTCATTTATATGATAGGTTCGAGCAAGGTGGGCTACTCTCAACGTTGCAACACAACTTTGCGCACGTCTAGGTATGGCGTGCCAGCTGGCACAAAGAATCACACTCTGCACGTTTGGATAAGACGATTCACAAACGCCTATTATCCATGGCACAGTGCGGGACATAGCCTTCCTAACAGCTTTTATGCAGTTATTGTTAGAACGATCTGGCCAGCTCTTCATAGCCTATGGAGTAGAGAAAAAAACCAGTCATCCACACAGCAGGCGACACATACTCCCATCAGTTTAGTGTTATGGATGTTGTTTGCAGGGTTTACCAAATGGATGTTTTCCAAAGCAAAGGTCTAACTCTAAACTCCACTTTAGTGCTCCTAATGATCCAAAATCCTCTTTCACCAAAGGCTATAGCTGCTATCCTATGAATTTGTATCTAACCCAAATCCTAACCCTACCCTTAATGGCAGTAGTAAATTTTCTGGTTTGGGTACAGACCTTTGGTATGGTGACCTTTCGAAACACTATCCTAGGAACCTGAGAGGTTAGGGTAATCCAGGAAGTATATAGGATTTCTGACAGTGTGTTTTAAAGTCTCATGCAAATTCGCACCAATGAAGTTTTTGACTATAAGTTTCCCGTTTCGGCCTGAGTACTTTAGAATCGTTGATTCTTTCATGAAAAATCTGCCAGCCTACAGAATTAAGTTATGAGTGACATAACACAGCAATTATCGGGCATCTACAATTTGCAAAAACTCTTAATCTCTAAGGGAGCTAGTGGGCAAGGTTTTCCCATGCAATTTACCATCTTTGGTCCCATGCTCATGTCGACACAGTACTTTCCATTATTAAGGCCTCTCTCTTTTGCCAGATAGAATAGGGGCGTGGGGCTCTTAATTCTGCCATAATATCGCAAGGTGGCATAGTATGGGCACAAATAATTTCATGGATGAAAGAACCATCACCTGCTTTAGTGAAGACAAACAATCACTGCCCCCCCCCCCTTTCTTGCAGCTATAACTTGGCCTTTTACAACGTAGCAGAAACTACCAGTAATTTAAGGGTGGGCAAACTGCCTTTATGCGCTTAAATGTATATGCACATTGACTTGGTTTGATAATGCATTGACGATTGCCACTGCATTTCATGCAATGCAGCAGATTCGTACCCACTTATTAATACCTAAATTACCTTTATCAACAGTATTTAAAAAACCATCGCTTCTACATGGGATTTCAAGGAGTACTACAGTGATATGGAATAAGTGCGTTCACTTACTTACTTAGATGATATAGCTATCAGGTTTAACATGCTGTAAATTCTCAAAGGTGCAATATGAGTCTGTGCTGAGAACTTAGGTCAATGAAACCGATGAAGTCATTCTATGAGGATGGAGCTACAGCTCTAGGGGTAATGGAAACATTTTCAATAACTACAATCAAGTGGTCTCATAAATATATTGGCAACTTCTGACACCAGCTAATAATTCCAATAAAGAGACTCAAAGTAATGACAGGAATGCCTTTATGGAGATTGCATTTAACCCCTTAAACGCTTAGACAGTACAAATATTAAAAGGAACTTTAGCTAGTCAAAAAAATGAAGTAACCACAAGCGGGCGTGCAAATTTTAGAGACCTCGGAGGAAATAGGCACAAAATGAGTGCAAGAAAAAGGACAATTTAAAAGGCCTGTGGGTTTTGGGTGCTCTCTTTTGCTACAAGAAAATCTCAAAAAAGTGACAGTGCTGACATTTACACAGGGCTTTGGCACAAAAGAGCCAGAAACTGCTCAGACGCACAAGAAAAAGGGAAAATGAAGTTTGTCAGGTGCGACAAAAGTGCCAGACTGAGTGTGCAAGAGATGCTAAAAATTAGGCCAAAATCAATCCTTGCACAAACTAGTTACAACAACAAGTTCCAAAGGTGGTAGTGTTTCACCATATGTAGTCTAAAGGCACACAAGCTACTCTAATGAACAGCAACGCAATAAGTAGTTTGTGCATGTTGTGATATGTCTGGCAAAATGCCCGAGACACAGCAGCAAGGAGAGGCACACACTTACAAATAGAGGACACCTGAGTAGGAGAGATTGGCCAACCATTGTTCTCAGATACGCCATCTGATTGGACAAAATGTATGGGCACCATTTTTTGGAGACAAAGTACGAGTTGCAAGATCATGTGTAGCCTATGTACATATTGAGAAGTTGTGCAGGCTGTACTGTATGTAAAGTACGGAAAACCGGACGTACGCATCCTGTGTAAGATAGACATTGTTTTGTTTCCAAAATTGCAGCCCGGTTGTGCTGCATTTGGATGCACGAACAGACAGAAAGGGTTACAAGTTGTATAGATTCCCATCCTGTCCGCAAAGAAGGCTTCGGTGAGGCTGTAAACGTTAGAAGTTCATTGGAATCCCATCAAATAGCGAACGCTTAGCGACCCGATAACGGTAAGTATACACTTAGTAATACATGTTAGCCTAACGTAGAGTAGGCTTAGCCTTAGGTTAGATACGACTGTTCTGTACAAGGCCTAGGCCTATACCTTATATGAGAAGTTCGCATCTTTATATTCCGACTGCTTGATATTCCAAACATAAACCCAAAAACAACTCCTAAAAACCCTCTTGGCCTAACGACGGCTAATCCTAAATCCCCTAACCCATTGAAGAGTTGTTCTGAAATCCCCATAGAGAGAACGACATTGGAATACCAGAGCTGCAGTCCCCAGGTCATAGGTGTAGGAGTAGTGGCGTATTAGGGGAGCCATTGAGCCCATACCCCCACCCAATGCCAAATTTTTTTTTTTACTTCCTAACGATACGCAAAGTTTTTTGTTAACACAATTTTTACTGCTAAATGAGTACCATATGTGCACCAGATTTGCATGTAAGGACACTAATTTTCAAAAATTTTCAAAGGGGAGGGGACACTCCATTGGGCCATTGGTTCCCCCTCACAGTCACTGAGGCCGTGTTTTTGTTTTAGTTCCTAAAAAATGACGTCACTTTTGTAACACAAATTTTAACTCGAAATTTAGCATGTGGACACAAAATTGCATGTAAGGGGACACACAATTTTCAAAAAATTTTATTGGGGAGGGGGACACAATAACCCCAAGAACCCCCCCCCCAAAAACACCCAAATCAAACATTGCTCCGGGATCTTAGTAGTAAATTAGAAAACCTGAAAAACATTGTGTAACTTGGACTTTGACGTAGGGTCTTTTACATGGAATACCCTCGGTAGTCACATTAGGCCTCGCCCATGGGCGTTCAATCCTGGGGGGACAGAGGGGGACATGGTCCCCCCACACACAACAGTTTGGAAAAACACCCATTGACTTTAGATTTGTAACGGTAAATCTTTGACAGAAGTGGCCATGTCCCCCCACACTCGAGAAAAGATGCGCCCCATGCATAGGACTTTCAATAAAATCAAAAAAAGTCTCACTAGGAAAGCTTGCCTATATTACCCCTTCCCCAGACATCCATGAATCTTTCACTTAAAATAAAGGAAAAATCTTAAATGTTAGTTCAACTGTGACTTGAATTTCCAAAAAAGGACATTTTGGCATTATGCCATCGGGCATTAACGTACTAGTAGTTTTCTTATGAAAGAAGGGGGGACCCAGCCCAAAACAGACCAACCTCCCCACCCCTTACAAGCACAAAAATAAGACGCACTAAAATGAGATTTTTTAATAAAATCACTTTTTTAAAACTGTCAAAATAGTATCAACCATTCTGCATTTTCGCACTTTCTATTACCAAAAGTTACTCAAAATTGGAGGGTGTTATCCCTCCCTTTAGACCCCTCCAGGACGGACTTTTCTCTGCACTGGTGACAAACTAAAGGATCGGCAGATAGGCCAGGCCGAGTCAAACCGATACAAATGATTGCCACAAGAAAACAGAACGCTGTACTCACGTTTGTTTTAAATTTTGTACGGAAAAACTGTACGAAGCAGTGTATCTGATATCTGGCCAAGTAAACCATTTGGTCCAAAATGGCGCCAGAAATAAGTTGCCGAATCTCTCTCCTATCAGAAAGGTCTCATTACACTAAAAGGTAGCTTGCCTGCCATCAAAACAGGCAAACTCAAACATTCAGAGTTTAGGTTCTGTGCAGGGATTGCAAATAGCCAGGTATCGCATCCCAGTTCTATGTGCAATTGAAGCACAGCAGTGATACAAAATTTTAACAGCTCGCAGATTTGCTACCAAAACCTGCAAATTTCTTGATGTATTTGTATGGGTGGTTACAGGCATTCTGACATCCACTAATCGATTTTGACTAACTCCGTTTCACACATAATTTTTACATTTCGATTCCCAACCTAAAATACCATCATAAAATGAATCCGGATCATGGCCACTATCCGTCCGGCAGACTAGTACAGTCCGATATTCGGAATATTGAAGTATTCATTACTTTTTGTAAAAAAAAATAACAAGGTAATAAGAGAGTCGTTCTCAAAATGTTTGGTTGTATATTATCCAACTTTATTTTTAAATTTATATAAGAAGAATATTTTGAGAACGACTCCATTCATTACCATAAAAATGTGAAGTAAATGTTGCAACCCCCGATTTTTCAATGGAATGGAACAACCGGACGGATAGTAGGCCATGATCCATTGAATCAATTCCTGTATGAGATTTTAATTATTCAATAATTCTAGGGCTGTCAATTTTCCGTTAAGATCCTGAGCATTAAAATGGACCATGGAAATTGACCTGAATAACAGTCTTTACCATTCAAACGGAGTCCACATCGATATCAAACCATGCCAATGCAAAAATTTAATGGCTCTACTAATCATGCACAACGATGTTCGCAATGTGCACAAGCTTTTTAACCTGTACGTCCAGATTTTAGCGATCATTGCACTGATTTTTATTTTGATTCACCAAAATATCAATGCACGAAACTGAATGTCAAAATTCCGCATTCATAATAATACGGCTTGGTTAATAGGGCTGCAAATTTCCTGAAATGTACGCCAAACACCGATACCTTTGGCCATGTCTGTGTTACTGCACAAAATTAAGTGAAACGCCCAATGAAAGCACAGTAATAAGTTAGTGACATGGTAGGCCCGTGGTTGTATGCAAACGCCCATACAGGCCAAAAAAATGCCTGCGATGTCTCAACGGCAATTTCTGTAAAAAAATGCTGGGGTAGGACAGCAGCTCTCCAAGGCACTTTAGGGATCTCCACAGCATTTTCAAAAAAATTCCGCTAACATGGCCACGGCAATCGTGTTTCCACATAAAAAGTGGGTGGGTGCGCTACTCATCATGCAGATCCTTCTTTTCAACTCCAGATGATGTAAATTTTATTTAATTATTGCAAAGAATTTGATAGTTATTTTTAAGCAGAATTGAGGAAGTACCGACCCTGTTAAGTATGAGAGAATAAAGTGAAGTCTAACACACGCATGTTCAGGTTATGTTCCACAAGTGCATTCATACGATGTTCCGTACTACTTTACAAACCAATGAGATTTAGGTGGGCGCACGTATAAACACCCCAACACATCAGTGAAATTAGGCCTGCACTGGTAATACGTTCACGGCGTAATTTCCGAGTCATGAAGACAGTAAAAAACACGTCAATTCGACACATCGGGACCAAAGGTAGAACGGATAACGGTAAAAAAATTCGGGGTATCAAGTTTTTGCCGCAAGAACGTTACACAGGGTTCACAAAATAATTCCGAAAAAGCTGGCAAAATTGTAGACAAAATCACGCACACCCAAAATATTTGTGTAACACGTTTGATGACCGAGATATGACCAAATAAATTTTAGACATCTAAAACAGAGATTTTATTCCCCCCCCAAAGTTCAAGCCTACGCTCTTCTGAATGACCATTGCTTTCTACACACTAACTGTAGTATATGTGCTGAAGAGAATCTCTAACGATTGGAGGGGTATCTAGCGTATAAAATTGGGCATAAATTTCCAAAAATATTAGAGGGACACACTGTGTAGGAGACTTCAACAGCAATTAGCCAATGTTTTTGCTAAGGTCTACTCTCTTTATTTGAGGTATGAAGATCCAATACGAAACTAACTTTTCAGATTTGTGAAATAGGACTTACGCTAGCCTAACTGCTTTTAGTGGAGGGGATATTGAGCCTCATACAATCATGGCTCCTAGCAGAATTTCAAAACAAATACGTACGATTTTTTTTTCCAAAATTTGACAAAGAGATAAAACAGATTGTTTTTATGCCCACTTGTCGGCTGTTTAGTCATCACAACATCTTACCGTTACTTTTAAAGTCCCGTGAAACATTAGTAAATTTCTGCAGAAAATTACCTTGGATTTTGACCTTTTAAAAAACTGGGATAGTGATTGGCGAATGGAGAAATTGATCGACTGGCAATCTTGAGATTGATCGCTACGGCAAAAAAGTGCCGCCGTTACTGGATAATTCGGCGCAAAACCAGCTGCTTACCGCGGCTGTTTGCCGTCGATGGCGCGGATTATTTTTTCCCTCTGATCCATTTAGGCTCAGGTACATGCTCTGCTGAGAGGTTGACTTACATTGCAAAGAACATTCGGCATTGTCTACAGGAAGCATACAGTAATTTTGCGACCTGCTGCATTTTACTGCAAAATTTCAGTGTACCTCACAGTTTGCAGTAGTGACGGTGGGGTGGTTTCATGTAACAACACATTGTAACTTGTGTGGTATAAAAGTGTGTGCCTTGTATTTACGCATAGGAACAGGCCCATGAGTTTGTGCAAGCTAGGAACACACTCATCGTATCCAAACTGATTTGACGCACAGAATGATGACATTCAAACAGATATTTACAGGCATATGTAGTTCGCTCATGGATTACGTTCTGCTGTATGAAACCAGAGAATCCATAAGCTTTGCTGGACGGAGCGTGTAATGCAAAGACGCGTGTTTAAACCGTGCGCTGCTGGAGGCGTCACGTGCCGCGGTAAGGTAGTTGTATGGGAGACTGTAATAAATTTATTTTTATTAAATATATTTATTTTTTATTCACCCAGATCCTGCGGATGAGTAACAGGAGCATTGTTTTTCCTTGGCAGTACGTGGTCAACGTGTGGATGCTATTGCAAAGGAATGCTGGGTCATAGGCCTGAAGGCTAGAACTAGAGCCACGTTAGTTTGGGATTTTACAAACAGCGTTCTCTCTGCTAATTTCCGACTTACTTGCCTGAAGCATATGAGAACAGGGATGTAAGTGCAGGGTAAAAATAACATTCACTGAAAAAGTGTGTACGGTAAGTTGACGCCGTCTGGGAGTGGGGTTATAAGGGGAGGGGGTGTCAGGAAGGAGCTGAGATGCAAATGGTGCACTGTAAAAAAACAAAATTCATTATCTGAAGTACAGTTATGCCCCCAAGAGAATACAACTTTATGGTATTTTTGTTCACTTAGACTGTCAAATTAACAGGTAAGTTTGTTAAATAAAAAATCTAAAAAAAATAAAATTAACTCTGTACACTTCCAGTTCCATTACTCTTGATCCCTTGGATCAATATTGCTTAATGTCTGCTGTCTGTAGAGTTCCATGTTCCTTACACAGTTGAAGACAGACCTTCAACGAGGTACAAAATAGGTCAACAATGAGCAAACACAAGGAGCTTACAGCAGTAAATTTGGTTATACGTGTGTATTACAGTGGGGCCTAGCCTCCCAAAGTGCGACCAGTATCCTAACATAGTACAGCTAGTAAGCTACCACAGTACCACATCTTAAGAATGTACCAAGTCAAAGGAGCCTAGTTCCATGGTAACAAAATATACTTAAAAACGACATTAAAACATCCTCTTTGCGCATTACCACTGAAATTTCTCTCTCTCACCTGGAAGCAACCGCATTTGTATCTCCAATACAACGCGAAAACGGCAACGAAGCAGCGTCGCTCCGTCGGTGATGTTTTACTGATTTAACACTAACATGCACGCCGATATTATTGTACACGTAGTACGTACGGACATGAAGGCCAGCGGGCGCGAATTTTAAGGTAGTGCTCGTACAGTATATCCTACATGGCTTGTGCACTGGAGTACGTACTGTTTAGCTTCTTAGAAAAGGACAAGCGGGTCTGGGCGAGCGTGCCTAGTAGCAGACCTACGGCATATTCCTTCTTCAGCACCATCCCGTCGTTGGGAAGCTGAGAAGCTCGAGCAGAGCGAGTTCGCTCCGCGGGGTGGCGAGCGCAAGTTACTTGCATGCCCACAACGTCAGCACAGTACGGAAGTGATTGAATGTATCAGCGTGAGCGGTACAGATATCATGTAAAGATGCCAGTAATAGAGAAACACCGTTAAGTTTGCGTTATTTTAACGTTATTTTTCTGTTTGGACGTCAACAAAACTTCCTCCAATGTTCAGATTAGTTTCCGTATTCCCCTAAGTCGACAAAAATACGACAGGAATACGGGAGGAAAAATACGGAGACCTTCAGCGATTTTTTAATAAAATACGGCATCCGATTAATACGGAAAACTTAAATCCCCTGGAAGAAGTACGCGGCCCAAACGTTTGTTCACAAAACTGCAAGAGACCTACCAGCAAAATTTTGTTTTGTTATGTATATAAAAATGGTGAGATGAAGTCAAAAGGTGGAGGTGGTACATCACTATGATCTAACTAACGAGGTTGCTTAGGTACATCCGCATGAAGTAGGCGGGTCCCTTCCCACACACAAAATGGTCTATGAAGGGCAAAAATTCCTTCATTTGGACAAACTTAAATAGGCCTCCTATAAAGAACTTTTGTAAACGGTCTATGGGACACATGATAAAATCAGGAACTCAGCTTTACAATATTGTGTTACGGGTTTGAGGGCATGTTGCATCTTGCAATAAAGATGAAAGCTGTTTGCCTATTTCAAAGCAGTGGCGTATAGCTACGGGGAGCTGGGGTGCCCCTATGAAACTGATGGAAAATTATTTTCCAAAATAAACTAAAGTAACTCGGCTTAGTAGGTGTGGGAGGTTTCTGCATTTACAAGAAGGATCATGTGTCTGTTGAGGACGTTTCTCGAGTGCCCCCGCCTTGGATAGGTATTTTCCCTGGTAAAGTGAAAAAAAAAACATTCTTGCCGGCTTTTTATATTAGCTTGATTTAACTGCAAATGTCTGACTGAGTGACCATTTCCTATAATTATGCAAGTGCTAAACCCAGGGCTTGTTAACATTGAAGCCGAACACTATTGGCAATGTTTAGTTTTACTCCTGTTATAACGCTAATGACTTTAAGTATTTTGTGTGACTTTTCCTTATGAATGAGTTTATACCCAAAACCAACCCGAGAAAAAAAATCTGCATAGGCTAAGCCTACCCCTCGAAAAAGGCCTAACTACACAACTACACCAATGTACCCCTGACAGCCTTTGATTTGCTTAACAAAAGTTTTTTATTACAGTTTCAGGATCGAATCCAGGTTTGCATTATGACTTGAAAACGGCCAGAAATAACTTCGCGCAGTATCATAATACAGCATTGCGAGACAATTCGCGTATGTTTAAACTTGATGAAAATTGACTTTGTGGTCGCTCTGGCAGTAAGCGGTATCCCCGCTGAGCATGGGTTAGTTCCATGAAACGCTTACTTGAAAACAACGCGTTACTCAATTCAGGAGAATATACTGTCGCTTACGCAAGCAGCTATGTGGGTGTAAAGGAACTAATACTGAACCATACAATTAAATTCCCGCGACATGTGACCCATCTAGTGCTCTGCATTTGTTACTGTGGGGACGCACCTTCCAGCTAAAGCTTAGGATTTCTAAGTATGAAACTCTACCAAGGTTGTTGAGGCTACACTTCTGCTTAGGCATAGGTGACATACACCGAGGAGTGTGACAAGTAGCCAATGGTAAGTTGAAAATTGAGGGCATCTAAGTACAGTATTTCTGTTTGCCTTGCGTTTCTGTGAGAGACTGGGCTCACATTATGGTCTAAAAAAGTAAACTGAGAAAGTTTTGTCAATCAATTAGTATAGCCCTATTAAGCAGATTGGGCTACTGCTACAAAGGGGATTGTAGGACCTATTTTGTTTTGGGGGAATTGCAGGGGGAGAATCAACCATGACAGAGTTAATGCTATGAATGAAGAGTCACCAACTTACGCAGTGGTTTCAAAGCCTCATTGGCTTTAAACTGGCCAAATACACATCAGTTCAGTGAAAAGGATATCAAAGCAAAAACACGGCGGGATACGAAAAACTTGTCAACCTTTCCTCTCGTTATGTTAAAGCCGTAATCTAGTTAATAGTTTGGTGAAAATCTGGCACTGTGTGTAAATGGCTGATCGTTTGTTTAACTGTTTAACCGTTCAAAATAAGTTGATTTTTACATTAAATACAAGAATATGTTTATGAAATCGGAACATGTATTGTTAAACTGACATGGATTACTTTTTGCCAACAAAAATCTCCGATCGCAAAATTTGTTAAACTGCTATACAGAATACAAAAATGCATATAGCCCTTTGCTATGCAAAACAAAATCCTTGAGGAGCTCCGGGTCTGTGTGCAACATGCTGTAAATTAAGGACAGTTGCAAAGGGCTCTAGAAAACTCAAGTGAATTTAAAAAAAAGCAGACTAGGGGGAATAATCTTGGCACTAATGAATGAATTTTAAGATTTGTGTAATGAGGTATTTTTGCAAGTGTTACAAAGTCAGATTTTAAATCTTGACCAATTAGCTTTATTTTGGGGTCTGGTAAAGAAAGACTTTATCTTGGAGGGGGAGGTGCTTTTTCCATACAAATGGTGTGGCAGAAAAGTGGCAGCTTCCTTGTGCCATTGTATCTTGAATTCAGAACTAAAATCCTTCTGATAGAAGTTAAAAATTTGCACGTTTTGGATGTAACGAATGTAAAGAAATATCACTGGAAGAATACCTATAGTTTGTACAAGCCATTTAGGATTAATTTATTTCTCCAATATTGATAAACATCCCAATGGCCCTGCCAAGCCACATTACCAAATCTGTTCTCTAGGTTCTTGCTACTACCCAATATGGGAAACTGTTTATGAGATGATTATAAAGAATAAGAAAGTAAAACAATCATCATTTATGGAAGACTTCTTCAAATCATTGTGTGGTGATGGTTAGCTCAACTTTTCACAAGAAGTCTGACAAACTAATCTTGAAACTTGGCAAACATAACAACTTCTAAAGCATCTTAGCTAATTATACGGCCACAAATTTCCCAAGACTCCTAGCTATCATGTGTTACTGTGAATATTCTCAATGGGAGACAGTTCAATAAAGTAATAAAACTTCTCTGAACCCTCAATACAATGACTGCAGTGGACAGGATTAATAGAATTGGCTGTGCTCTGTCACTTTGACTGTTTTACTCCAGGCAGAAAAACACCACGGTTAGCCACGCCCGTCTATTGATGTACGAAAGAAATGCATGTAATCAGCAACAATGTTGCTATGAATGACTAATTTTACTGGAAGACTGGGTAGGGACCATAATTTAGCTGGAAAACCCCCGCCTATAGAAGTATGCATAGGTTTGTGGACACCTAGGGAGGAAAATCTAATGAAAGCTCTGAAGCTTTCCCTTCTAGTTGTAGAATGGTAAAAGGATCTGAAACGAGGGGGCACTAAGGCCAGCAAATAATTTGATGACTGCTCATGACTTTAAAAAAACCAGCCATCAACTTGTCAAAGTGTTCAGTCAATTACCATCCAAGACAGAGACAAGTTTTATCCATGGGGAAAAGGTAATCAGATATGAGGCATCTAATAACAAGAGGGGCCTGCCTAAAGAATTATTACTAGTTTTTTTTTTTTTTTTATTTTTCTTTTTTTTTTTTTTTTTTTTTTTTTTTAATTTTGATTAAATTTTTTTTTTTTGTTTTTTTTTTTTAACCATATCTCACACTGTAAACCAATGGATACTATAAATCTTACCAGTATATACCTAAATTCTCGGTTTTAAGCTACTTACAACACAAATATTCTGCTTTTCGACCACAAGACAAGAGTTAATATGCAATGGTAAAGAGAAAAACATGGTAAAACAAATGTTCACTGATCTATGGCAAAGATGATGAATCCATGCATCACGTACTCACACTCAGAACTATCTGCCAGACTACTGTTGCCTTATTTCTTTTCTAAAGAGGACATATTGAGGACAGCCTTACCATTCATCCTACACTACCATTCCAAACCACTAGCTTCTCAAAAACTAGTTAAACTTCCTTCACCTATTTGTTCAAATTTCTGACCAAACTCATGAGGTTGAAATCACCTGACTGTGATGATGTTGATTGAACCAGGGAGGGTGTTAGGAAGGAGATACATTCATTCTTTTAGACTCTTAGTGCAATCTTCATTTCTGAACAAGTACTCTCTGCTGGTCTTCTCAAAATTCTTATTTACAATATCTAGATCAACTAGGATCAGTTGGTTCAAAATGGACCGTGAGAACACACAACACTTTGTTTAAAATGAACTATAAACTATCGCACTGCCCAGCTGTCATGCAAAATGTAAGATTTACGCCTTCGTGTGTTATTCGTCACACCTAAATATCATTTCATTTAAGGCAGCTAAGAATTTGCTTTGAGATTTACTTTTCGAATATACTTATCTTAATTGATTGGGAACTTTGCTAAAAAACTTAGAGAAATGTATAGCTTGAAACAATGCTTCCAGCAGGTGATGTATTAAAATCGTGGGGGCCCAATTGAAGTTACATATTTAAACATCTGTTGCTAAGTCGCTTTTCTGAAAAATCTTGATGAAAGTTTTTGTTCATTTCGCGGAAAAAAACCTCATTAGAAAATATGTAAACAGAATGGCCTTTGTCTTCAGAATTACTTGAAAAGAAAGGATGCGATCATATTTAACGGGTTTAGTAACAGAGGGACTTAACACTAGGAACAAAAGGAAACCTGTCAATCAAATGACAGTGCCTGAAAAGAATTAAATACATTTCAAGTACTATTGTCTGACAGATCCTTGTATCCCTAGTAACAACTCAAAGATTGAACAACCAGCTCAAAAGTTTTCACTTACATGCCACCAGCCTCTTGTGATTTTTTCTTTTGGCACAGCAATTAATCAATCTCACAGTAATGGGCCAATAGGAGGTTAAATATTTTTACTGTACCATGTCCTACCTGAGAGTGTAGTGCAGCACACCACTGTCTTTCAGTGATGCAGCTTTGAAAGGTTTGGGCTGGCCAGGAGATGTATACTAGAAGCAGATTTTGTTTAGTTTGTATGGCAGGCACCCACAGGCTCTTGATCACATTGCTACAGTTGTCTGGTGTAAGAATAAAGAAGATCAGCCCTAGAGGTCAAACAGATCTGAATCCTTTTGAGTTTCATAAGGTATCCTAGTAAGATATGTGGAGTACAGTACACAGTACAAAAAATAAGTCCATATAAACAATGTATGAATAGTCAGAGTTTGCAAGTTGCATGTGCGGCAGTGGGATACTACACACTTCTGCATTGAAGTCAGATACGACTTATTAATGTTTTGCACAGACCATAGCACCAAAACCAATCAAGCTAGCTATGTGGGGCCAGATCTTGGCATGGGGCAAAATCGTTTTCCGAAGGTTTCGTTACTCCAAAAAGGTGTCATTTCTGAAATAGAACATAGGACTCTTTTTTTTAAATTCTGAAGGGTTTCGATCCAACGGGTCATTATTCTGAATATAATTTTAAAACATATTCCGAAGGGTGTTATCTGAAATGAGAATAAATTTACGGAGGTATCACGAAGTTACAAGTTTCTGAAACAAAGATAAGGGTCATTTTCTGAATAAAAAAGGGTTGCTGTTCAGAAGATCGGCTAATCGGAAGGGCAGTATTCCAAAACACGAAAAAAGGACTTTGGACGTCCTCCACATGAGAAAAATTAAAATAAATGCAACCATGGAATGAAATATTTCAGGGGGAAAGGACCAGGCTGAATTCAAGGGTCCCGTTTTGGCTATCTTAATTCTAATTTGCATAAGTTTTTGGGGTTAAAACGTTGGCAATTCATGCAACTTGCTTGACAGCCACCAGTACAGAGTACTTATTTGGAAAAAAGCGGCTAGGAGATAAGATTTGGACATTTAAGGCCAAAACATTATTCCCTTTTGGGAATAGCGACCACTTCCTAATAATGATATTTGGAATAACGACCCTAATTTCTAGTTTCGGATTGACGACCTCGAAAAACCCCCTTTGAAAATAATGTCCTAAGTGATATTCGGAATAAGACCCCCTTGGAATAAAACTCTTCAGAAAAAATGTAACGTCAATTCTTGTGCACACCCATGGCAAACTTTCAGTCTGAAAATAAAACACTTACTGATATATGCAATGAGGACCCTCTGAACAGTCCCTTCTATCTTTTTCTGGAGGACAGAAACCTTCATGATGTAGACTCCAGGGTATGTGAGGCAGGCATGGTAGCACCCTGCATGCCTCAGCAGCTCTGTCAAAATTTCAGATGCTGAAAGTTCGCGAATTAAACATTTTTTGACAGAGTTTAACAAATGTTTTAAAATGCTTACAGTTTATATGAAAACCAATCTCCAAACCAGTTTTTCAAACCGATCCAAAAAGGTTGATGTACATGCATATACTTTTTCCTGCTAAGGTTGAATATAACCACCCTTTGAGTGAAGAGATACC
This sequence comes from Holothuria leucospilota, assembly GCA_029531755.1. Classification (NCBI taxonomy): domain Eukaryota; kingdom Metazoa; phylum Echinodermata; class Holothuroidea; order Aspidochirotida; family Holothuriidae; genus Holothuria; species Holothuria leucospilota. The sequence continues at coordinate 51,788 of CM055979.1, read as the reverse complement.
TGTCCTTACATCATTCTGTCCCTCAAATAATAGCGGTTTCCAAGTTACAGAACGTTGCTGCAGAGCTGACCCTCACAGAAATAATAGTAACCTGCATGAATTTAGACAGTGACTCAGACACTCCACAACGTATGTTACAGCCTAACTTATTTTGCATTTCTTATCAGTCATGCGTTGTATATTAAACTGTTGCCTGTACATAGTAATCATTGGCTTTCAGTGAACTCTATTAGGGCCAATGATTTTCCGCGAATCGCGGAAAAAACGCGGATAAAAACGTTAAAATTATACTTTTCTGCACGGAATTTCACGGAATTAAGCAAATTATCAGGCTCAGATACATGTAAAGTTTTGACAAAAAGTGAGTATTTTTCTTCTAAAAACTATGCCAAAGAAGCATGCATATACCAAAGACATCAAACGGGATTTTCCATGTAAAATGGGTTGGCAAATTTACCTTAAAATCATCAAAACAACTGAAAGTTAGTCAGAAAACAAAGTAGGACATTTTACGAAAATCGCAAAATTCTGCCGGTATAGGCTCCAGGTTTGCCTTCTGCTGTAGTGTGGCTTAGGCTAGGTACGTTGTGTATTACAAGTGTTTGCTGCCTTCAGGATCTACCGACAAGTGTTGGACTTGTTTTCAACATAACTACTCCAAAATCCGAAAATCACGGAAATTGGTTATGCTTTGCAACGGGAATTTGCGGAATTTGGAAAGTTTTTAAAAAGGAATTTTGTGATTTTGTGAAGCGGGAAAATCATTGGCCCATACCTATCTGAAGGGTTAATCTGACTTTATAGTGAGGAAGGTAACAAATATGTGCTACTAATATCTACAGAAACAGTTGTACACCATGGGGGGTGGGGGGGTGGGGGAAGATCTTCAGTCATTACGTTCAGAGATCCACAAGAACTTGTACTCTGGGTCTGTAACTCAATCAAAACCCAAGCTTTACGAAAAATCAAATGTTTGCAACGTTTCACCAATTTTCCTCCAAAGCCCACAGGAAGTAGGGAAACAATTCTTGAAGCAAGTTTATGGCATCAAGTCCATACAATCAAGCCATGAACAGCATGCCCTGGGTACATACTGAGTGATACTGTAAGTCCAACAGTGTGTTCAGTAACAACATTCCTTTCAACACCGGCATGGCAGAACATGATATGGAGCACTGAAACATTTGGAGTAGTTAATTTCTGCATAATATCCTGGAATGTTTCTGATACCTTGAACTTAACTATGATAGAAAAACACTGACTAAGTAACTTCCGATTTTGCACTTTATACTGAAGTACTATTATCTGATCTGCTCTGTCTCACAGGTGAAAAACGAAGGCTGAACTAAAACAGTGAGGTGTATCCAACCTGTGTTCCAAACGACAGTAAAGTACCACACCACAGGATTAATTCCAAGCAAAACATTACACACAGGTTTATCACAACTTAGAAGAAATATGCAGACAGAAATGGCTTCTACACATGATGCAAATGAAGAACATCCCTAACAGGAAAACTGGTGCAGCTGTCAACATGAGGCACAGTTAAATAATGGTACAGCAATGCAAAGACAATAACCACAAAAGCAAAAGGGTCTGCTCAAAACATTTTTTTCATATCAGGTATTAACTGATCATTGACCACTGTTCTCAAAACACAAGGACTTTACCCCACATATTCTGTATAAATCTATAAATAGGATCGAGACTTTCAGTTCTTTCCCTACTAGAACTGTTTGAAACTATGTAATGCACTCTTTGCACTGAGGTACTCAGCGTTCCCTATGTCTATACTACTGCCGGCAATGTACTACTCACTGTGGTCAGATAAAGGTAATACTCTAAAAGAAGGTAAACACTGGTAATGGCTCAAAGCTTTGTGAAATAGCGAACCATTATTTCTGCATGGTAATCAGCTCTTTCAGTTATATCTTAAAATGTACATTTATGGACAATCAGGTTTATGCTGTTGAATTTATATCTTCGGTGGTATATATATTTCAATATTCCAGTATTGAAAGCAAAGCCTCATATAGACATAAAAACTGCACTTCCTTTACAAAGCACTGCATGTACATTAAACACAAATATAAACTATACAAAATGTAGACGTATGAGCTACTTTGTCAAACTACTTTGTGACTTTTCTTGGAAACCTCTTGATAGTATGTCATTAAGGATTTACAATCCACGTATCAAAGCCAGTGGTCAATGAGGGGCAAAGTCGATGAGAGATTATTGTTACAACCAAAATTATCATTTTGCTTCCAAAACATCATTTCACTTAAATCTGCTATAGTATTATTTATAGGATTCAACTGTGGTTAACTACTGGTTATCTTAAATAAAAAATCTATTAAACACCTCTCTGTATCAAAAATTATAATGAAATTAGTAAATACTTTTATGATTTCTACTTTGTGCCAACAAAACAAACAGCAAAAAGCTGAAACAGTTTACCCTCTAGAAAAAGCGACTCACAATCGAGGGGGTGTGAGGAGGTTACAAATGGGCCATGGTTGCACAAATTTAATGAGATTTTTAAATATAGCCACATCAGTTCTAAATGTATCGTATCTCTAAAAATGAACTTTTTTGTAAAATTTCCTTGGAGAGTCAATTACACCACAAAATCAAGGCCATTGTTGTTTAGTCATGGGTTCTAGCCACAAAAAAACCCCATATTATACACAGGATATAAATTAACCACAATAGGTCCTTTTGACATTCTCCACTAAAAACACCAGAATTCTCTACTCAACATAACAAATCTTACATGCTATGATATGAAAATAATCCATGATTCCTACATTGAAAATTGAGTGAGAAAGATCTTTAAGTGTTCATATCTGGGACCCATACGACATTTTGATCTCCACCAAAACAGTAAAGTTCTTCTCCACAAATGACTATACCTACATACTAAGTGATGAAAACTGTCAGTAGTGTAAATTGCGTAGGGAAACAAGCTAAAGCTTCACGCACAAGTACACACAACACTGAAACACACATATAACAAGTAAAAGATTCTATACAAAACATATAATTACCACCAGGATTCATGATTTACATCCAGGTTTTCTCCTAAGTGAACCAAAAATAAAAAAAATTGAACTTCTGTCTGTGATGTTCCCTCCTTTGACAGGGCACTGTTATGTGAAGGCAAATCCCATGTTATGTGTGCTACATTTCACAGCATTTTCTTGTCATCAGAAAAACTTGGGTATGGTAGCATTTACATTTATACATTCATAGAAATGTTTGCTCTAAAGATATATTCTCTAGAAAAATATAAATTATATACGGGAACTTTACGGAGGGGGGCTAAAAACTCATTTGCAGGCTACTGGGGGCTCTGTTTAGAATGTTCTACTATATACAATTGTTTTTTGTTTTAAATTGGAGGCGGGGATAAAGTTGGTTTTGGGTTGGGGGGAATTGTTATTTGTCTGGGGGGAGTTTAAGGGGGCCCCTTTTTAAAGGAAACTAAATTTCTGAGCTTTTTCCCCAAATACATGTTAAAACAAACATTTTTCCCTTTTTTAATCCATTGCTTGTATTTGTAATTTAAATTTTAAATTTTCAGAGAATTTTTTTGAAAAGAAAATAAAAACAAAAAATTTTTCATTTGCCTAAAGGGAAAAACACATAACGCGATGTTTTCCCCCAAACCCTCCTAAAGTTTTTTCCCGTTTCATATTTATTTTTTCTAGAGAAAAATATCTTTAGAGCAAACTTTCTATTTAAAGTGTATAAAGGGTTAAATGCTCCATCAAAAGTTTTCTGATGAAAAAAAATTTCCCTTTTGAAAGGGAAACACAAACATGGGTTTAAAGGCCTTTCAAATCAGTGCATTTTCAAAGGGAGGAACATAAAAGGACAGAAGTAAATTTTTTATTTTTTTTTTGGTTTAAATTTGGGAAAAAAAACCTTGATGTAATCATGAAGGCAGGGTGTTTATATGTTTGTAAAATTATCTTTTACTTTTTATATGTGTTTTTTCAGTGTGGGGTTTACTTGTGTGTAAAGCTTTAGCTTTTTTTCCCCTTTTACAGAAATTTACACTCGGGAAGTTTTCAAATTTAGTATGTAGGTATTCATTTTTTGGGAAAGGAAAAACCCTTTACTTTTTTGGGGGAGATCAAATGTCAAAATTGGGGGTCCCAAGTTTCACAAAAAACTTTCTCCCCAAATATTTCAAGAAAGGAATCATGGGATTATTTATACTAGCATTAGATTTTTTTATGTTGGTAGAGAATTCTGGTTTTTTTAGTGGAGATGGTAAAAGGACCTATTGTGTTAATTTTTATCTTTGTAGAATAGAGGGGTTTTTTGTGGCTAGAACCATATAAAACAAAAGGCCTTGATTTGTGGGTTTGGCCTCTCCAAGAAATTTTAAAAAAAGGTCATTTTTAAGATACTATCATTTTGAACTATGTGGCTATAATTTTTAAAAAACCTTAAATTTGTGCAAAAATGGGGGCCCCTTTGTACCTCCCCCACCCCCTCATGGTGAGTCCTTTTCTTGAGGGTAAACTGTTTTTAGCTATTTTTTCCCCGGTGTGTTTTTTTTGCAAAAAGTAGAAATCATAAAAATATTTTCTAATTTCATTATGAATTTTTTATACCGAGAGGTTGTTTAATGGGGGATTTTTTTTTTAAATAAACCCGATAGTTAACCAAAGTTGAAAATTTTAAAAAATACTATAGCAGATTTAAGTGAAAATGGGTTTTTGGGAAACAAAGGGATAATTTTGGATTGTAACAATAATCTCTCATTACTTTGCCCCTCTTTGACCCTGGTTTTTATACGGGGGATTGTAACCCTTTAAATTTAAATACTAAAAGGGGGTTTCCCCAAGATAAAAGCAAAAAAGTATTTTAAAAAGCTTTATACCATACTGCCCTACATTTTGTAGGGTTTTATTTTGTTTTTAATTTTACTGCATGTTTTTGAAAGGGGGGAAGTGCAGTTTTATGTCATATAAAGGGCTTTTCTTTCAATACTGGAATATTGAAATATATATCCCCCCGAAATAAAAATTAAACAGAAAACCTAGATTGCCCAATGAAATGTAAAATTTAAGATAAAAACTAAAAGAGCTGTTTAAAACCAGGCAAAAATTAAATGGTTCATTATTTCACAAAGTTTTGGGGCCTTTACCAGTTTTTTTATTCTTTTAGAGTATACCAAATTATTTGACCACAGGAGTAGTACATTGGGCCTGCAGTAGTGTATGACAGGGGGGGAACAAAAAACCTCAGTGCAAAGAGTGCATTCCTTAGTAAAAGGGTTTCTAGTAGGGTAAAACTGAAAGTCTAAATTTCCTATTTATAGATTTAGACAGAAGAGGGGGGTAAAGTCCATTGTGTGTTTGAGACAGTGTCAATGATCAGTTAATACCCGATATGAAAAAAAAGTTTTGAGCAGACCCTTTTGCTTTTTTGTGTTATTTTTCTTTGCATTGCTGTAAAAATTAATTTTATGTTGGGCCCCTTGGGGGACAAACGAACCAGTTTTCCGTTAGGGGGGTTTCTTACATTTTCATCATTTTAGAAAACCAATTTTTTTTGCAATATTTCCCTTTAAATTTTGATACACTGTTTGTAATGTTTTTTCTTGGGGGAATTTTCGTGGGGTGGTTAAATTTAAAGTCCTTTTGGGAAAAACAGGGGGATACAATCCCCCGGTTTTTGTTTAGCCTTCAGTTTTTCACCTGTAACAGAGAGAACAGAATAATAGTACTTCAGTATAAATTCAAAACGTGAAGGGTTAAAATTAGTCAGTGGTTTTTTTATCCCAAATTAAGTTTTAAGGGATCAGAACAAATTTCCCGGATAATTATGCAGAAATTTTTTAACCCACTCCAAATGTTTTCCCCCCCCGTGCTCCATATCATGTTTGCATGCAGGTGTTGAAAGGAAAATGTTGTTACATGACAAAAATGTTGGACTTACAGTAAACACTCAGTAGGTTTCCCAGGGGTTTCTGGGCATGGGCTTGATGTATGGACGGGTTGCCATAAACTTCTTCAAGGGAAAATTGGTTTTCCCTTTCTTCCTGTGAGGTTTGTAAATTGGGGGAAGGGCAAACATTTTATTGGTCCCTTTAAACTTGGGTTTTTATGGGGGGACAGACCTCAGAGACAAGTTTTGTGGATACTCTGAAGTTAAAACGAAGATCTTCCCCCCCACCCCCCTCCCCCCAGGGGTTTAAAACAACTGTTCTGTAGATATTAGTGGACATTTTTTTTACCCCCTTTAACTAAAAAAGTCAAAATTTAAAACCTTAGATAGAGTGGGGCCAATGATTTTCCGCTTAAAAATCAAAAAATTCCTTTTTAACTTTCCAAATTCCGAAAAATTCCTTTTTAAAGCAAAAAACCTTTTCCGGGTGATTTTGGGATTTTGGAGAATTTATTTGAAAAAAAGTCCAAAAATTGTCAGGTTCCGATCCTGAAGGCACCCAAACACTTGAAAATCCCAAAGTAATACCTTTAACCACATCCAGCATAGGCAAACGGACCCCTTCCCGGCAAAATTTTGCCGTTTTTCGAAAAAAGCCCTACTTGTTTTCTGATCGAAAATTTAAAGGGTTTTTTTGTGTTTAAAAGGGAAAATTTTCCACCATTTTAAATGGAAAAACCCGTTGTTGTCTTTGGTATATGCAGGCTTCATTTGGCCCTAGTTTTTTAAAAAAAATAACTCCTTTTTTGGGCAAAACTTTACAGATTTTGAGCCTGATAATTTTGCTTAATTTCCGGGGAAATTCCCTGCAGAAAATAAAAATTTCCCTTTTTTTTTCCGCTTTTTTCCCCGCGCGAAAATCATTGGCCCCAATTTTGAGTTAACTGAAAACAATGATGACCTAGTACAGCAAAAGTTAATATAACAAAAAGCATACTGAAAAAAAAGCCCAAAATTTGAGTTTAGTGTAACAGACTGGTTGTGGGAGTGCTGAGGGTTTTACTGTCCCCAAAACATTGCAGGGGGCTAGTATTGCTGTATGGTACAGCTCTGCAAGCAAACAGTTCTTTAACTTTGGGAAAACCCCTAATTTTTTGAGGGCAGAATGATTTAAGGACAGGATCTTTTACTCAAAAGGGGGTAGTATTCAAATTTAGGGATAAAATATATGCATGTACATCAAACCTTTTTTGGGTCTGTTTTAAAAAAGGTTTTGGGGAAATTTTTTTCAGAAAACTGTAAGGCATTTTAAAACATTTGGTTTTAAAAATCTGTCAAAAAAATTTTATCGAGAAATTTTTAGCAAACTGAAATTTTGACAGATCGCTGAGGGGGACAGGGGGCTACCATGCCTGCCCCAACATACCTGGGGGATCTTTCATCCTGAAGGTTTCTGTTTCCCCCAAGGGAAAAAAATTGAAGGGACTGGCAGAGGGTCTCCCTTGCATAGATCGTAAGTGTTTGTTTTCCAAAATGGATGGGGGTGGGGGGGGGGGGGGGTGGGGGGGGGGGGTGGTGGGGGGGGAGTGGGGAGGGGGGTGGGGGGGGTGGGCGGGGGTCGGGGTGGGGGGGGGGGGGGGTGGGGGGGGGGGGGGCGCGTTTGGGGGGGGGGTTGGGTTGGGGGGTGGGGGGGTGTGGCGGGGGGGGGGGGGGGGGTGGGGGGGGGGGGGGGTGGGGGGGGGGGGGGGTGGGGGGGGGGGGGGGTGGTGGGGGGGGGGGGTGGGGGGGGGGGGGGGTGGGGGGGGGGGGGGGTGGGGGGGGGGGGGGGTGGGGGGGGGGGGGGGTGGGGGGGGGGGGGGGTGGGGGGGGGGGGGGGTGGGGGGGGGGGGGGGTACATGTGTATACCCACGTACACATATACACAGACTAATTAATGCCGACTGGGACTGGGAATTAATGGACGAACGATAGATAGATGAATATATGTATTTTACTAACATGTACAATACACACATACAATTAAGAATTAATGCCGACTGGGGACTGGGGATTAAGGGGATGAGAGGTACAACCATGGACATACATGTGTATACACACGAAAACATATAAACAGACTAAGGAATGCCGACTGGGTACTGGGGATTAAGGGGACGAAGATAGATGAATATATATGTATTTCTCACATATACAATATACACATTCAATTAAGAATTAATGCCGACTGGGACTGGGGTTATGGGATGAAGGTACATACATGGACATACATGTGTATACTCACATTACACGTCTACACAGAGTATTAATGCCGACTGGGGACTGGGGGATTATGGGGATGAGAAGTACATACATGGACATACATGTGTATAACCACGTATACATATACACGGACTAATGAATGCCGACTGGGGACTGGGGATTAAGGGACTAAGGAGATAGATGAACATATATGTATTTACTCACATACAATACACACATACACGTAAGAATTAATGCCGACTGGGGACTGGGGATTATGGGGATGAGAGGTACATACATGGACATACATGTGTATACTCACATACACGTATACACAGACTAATTAATGCCGACTGGGGACTGGGGATATATATATATATATATATATATATATATATATATATATATATATATATTAAATAATATATATATTAATATATTATATATATATTGTGTGTGTGTATTCATGAATGTCTGGGGATATAAATATATATATATATATATATATGTATATATATGTATTCATGCATATTTAACAAGGATTAAAGCATGAATATGTAGATATATATACATATATTAATATACATATAAAAAAGACACACCCCTATATTTGAGGTAGGCTTATATGAAGTATATACCCGAAAATTTTCAAAATCTTGTTACGTCATGTGACGTCACTTTAGGAACTGATCGTTGTTTGTCGTGCTATCCTTCGGACATTTGATACAGTGTTTGCATTCCATTGTACCGGTTACCAAGGTCGATACAATGTAAAACCTGCGTGAAAAGTTGTAAATTTTGGAATTGTTATCCCTTTTCTCGTGCTTACCAGTTGTTTTATTCAATTAAATGCATTTCAGGCAGGTTTTTCGTCTTGGTGTGATGATAAGTAGCTGTATGTACAAACATTCACAACGCAACAGCATAGGTACAGCATGGAAGTACTACTTCCATGGGTACAGTACACGACATACCTGATACTACACAACGTATCACAAGCACTGTTTCGTAGTAGGTACCATGTGAAATCAAATTTAATGCTTACTTTGGAATGGCGGATCTGAGCCAGGGAGTTGCCCTCTAATGGCAACTCCCTGATCGGACAGGAATATTGGACTGTCGGTAAAGTGAGTTTTCTTGATTTGAAATCAAAAAAGGCGAAGGCGATACTGAACAAGACGTCAGTGATGCAGATGGGGTGAGTAATTCGTTACGGCGCATGGGACCGTATCGATTTGAGACTGTTAGGTGAGGTAAAAGTACAACACCACAACAATTCGAGCATGAGAGAAGCATTTGGAGCAATCGAAAGGGACTTTAGCTTGGAAAGTTTTATGTAGGCCTCAAAATATGAACTTTAGGTTGCTTTCGTGCAAGTGTCAGTGGAAATCGTGAACGAGCCTATGATCGAGTGTGCACAGTGTTTCGCTGGCTGCTGCCATTCCACTCACTGTACGTATTACTGCAGACCGAACCGTACAGTACACTGCCGAGTTTTTTCGTTATTCGGTTATGAATCAATAGTATTTGTAATTATTAGTAATAGCCTACTGCAGCCCAAAAATAAAACAGACCGACACCACTCTCCAAACAGACAGAATAAAGTTCAAATTCAAGACATGCGGCAAATTACAATCATTACTATCTCTTACGTATGTATAGGCTATCTTATATCACCTCCCTGGGTATACGGAGGCTGGTGTTCCTAAACTGACGTCATCATTGTGTTGGCTTGAAACCTCATTTTCAACAGTCTATTTTTTGGTGCAATTTTTTGAAACATTAATTTCTTTTTAATGCTCAAGGCTGTAAGGGTGATGAAAACAGTTTTGGAAAGATCTTTTTGTGTACTTTAGGCTAAATTAGTCTCCCGTTACTCCAATTTACGTGTCATGGCCACTTTAACACGAGAATGGTTCACCAGTTGAGTAGTTATTTTTCAAGAGGCAGTCAAGAACCATGGGTTTATTAAAAATATATGCATCTTTCGTAATTCTTGATTTGATTGCATAAATTACATCCGTGAACGAAAAAAATACACGCAAATGTCGCAAAAATCCTAATAATATTTGAAAATGATACAGCGTTTTACAATATTCGAACGGAAAAACTGGGACATCGAAATACTACCCCCTCGCGGATTATCCACTATTTTCATTGCCTACGTTGCAGGCTGTTCGGTATATTTCTTGTTCAGTTACATGTTTGCGAAGCCACAATGAGACGGGCAAATTGACGGGATACTATTTTCATGGTTCAGATGACCTTGAAATTGCAAACAGTGCATAGCTTTGTGTAGCTTGCTTTTTATGTAAACAGATATAATTATTGCAGTGAGCTCTTTGTTTTTATCGTAGGTACATTGGCCGCGAAGTTGTTCGCTTGGTCAATTTAGTGGGCGAAATATGCAGAAAACCAAATGCAAAAAGATTTCAGTTGGCGTTGTCCTGAAATCAGGAGAAATTCCTCCCAACCGGGAACGGTTAATTTTCAATCCAAAATTGCACCCTAAAAACATCGTTTCTCGTGATATCGATTATTCCTGAACAAGCTATGAGCATTGACAACCCATGAACTATTGTGCACACTTTCGGGCATAAATATCAAAATCCCTAAAGGAAAATGAGTTTTATAGCCAAATATTGAAAAAAAGAGCTCTAGCAACTTCATCATCCATCGATCATAACAAAATTTTAGCGGTAAAATTTGCGTGACACGTTACACATCCTCCCCAATTTTTAGATCCTTAGCTTACAAAACGGTCAAGAAAACGCACTTCAAAGACAAAATTTCTGAACGCCTCGCCGAAAACTGCTGTTTCGATCGCATCACACTCTAAAAAATGTTGTGTAGAATTTACACATCGTAGTGTAGCTAGTGCACAACTTCTACCAGAAGTCTTCTAGTCGAAGTCTTCTAGTCTCATTCTGTACTTTGATAGGGACCAGACTAGAAAAGTGAAACCTTCCTTCTGGTTCCTCTTCCTTTCACGTAGTATTTTTATGTTAATTATTGTATCGTATTGGCATGTACTTATGCAATACTTGTTTGTACTGTTTTGTTATTAATACCTACAAAGGACGGAAGAAATAAACTGAAACTGAAACTGAAACTATTCGACTACATGCTCATTGAGACAGGGTCTACCCGATATTCATAAGGTTTTCCTTATTCATAAGGGTCAATGTCATAAGGTTCTTTAGTCATAAGGTTTATTATTCATAAGGGTCATTATTCATAATCGTAAAAGAGATTCGTTGTTCATAAGGTTCGTTATTCATAATAGAAAAAAGGTTCAAAATTAATAATATGGGAAAAAGGCGTTTTCCAGCTTTAAAGGCTTCCTGTGTCTCGTGGCAGGAGGCACACCGTTTAAACTCGCAGGGGTGATAGGCCAATGTGTTGTCTACAACATGTTGACAGCGTTTTATATGGTATATTTAGATTGGCTGTAAATGTCCATGAGACTAGTCGAAGTTTTTTTTTTTTTTTTTGATTTTAAATACCGAACCTTTTTTTCATTATGAATAGCGAACCTTATTTTCGATTATGAGTATTGAACCTTTTCCTGAATTATGAATAACGAACCCTTTTTTTGATTGTGAATAGTAAACCTTTTTTGATTATGGACATTGAAACTTTTCTTCGATTATGAACAACGAACCTTATTCTCGATTATGAATATCGAACCTTATGAAGAATAAACCTTTTTATTCATTTATTTTTATGAATAACGAACCTTATGAACAATGAACCTTATTTTTGCCGTTCATCATGTTATAAATGAGGACCCCTATGAATAATGAACCTTATTAATAAAAAACCTTATGAATATCGGGCTGTCCCCATAGGTATATGCTCCTTCCCAACCACTTACACGCTCGTTACTCTGACATAGGTAGGCTTCATTGGGTTGGTGGTGGTGGGAGGGGGAGGTAGGCTCTAAAGTTGGTATGGGACCTACGAAATATCAAGGGCCTTACCTTTGGTAGAGAAAATGTAGTTCCAAATGTTTCTTTTTTGTTTATTTTTTTTCCTCATATGCTTTATTTAAAGAAAGTGTTGATTTATAAATCATGTTATTTGAAAAGAAAATATTTAGGTACAATTTGCAATGTCTTATATATTAATGTTGGCTATTCACGGCAATCTAAGAGATTTTCAGTAGCAAAACTATCCATGGATTGCAAAGCGCCAACTAATGGCAACGCTCTCTCCAGACATAGCACTTCACCTTGGATCAAACGGAGCCCTGCAAAAAACTTCTACGCATTACGGTCTCGGGTTGAACACTTCGCAATGTAGTGCGTAGCAACTGCACTGTTGACCAATTCCAATCGATGGTAGGCTTAATAAACTTACAGCTTTAGGCCATCATCCTTCAATATTCTACAGATTTATGTTTGGAACGTTCACATACATCTATGAAAGCAATATGATGATGAAAATATTAGCAACTGATCTACTTTTAAGCTTACCAGATGGTGTGTGTCAGCTTCTGAGCTATGTAGCGGGAATGAGTGTATAATGTATTCCATGCCATTACTGTTCACACCGTGTGAATGCTGCATCAAACATAAATAGCCTAAGGACGTGCGTGATTCCTTCAAAACTTTTCCAGTACATTTCGCCTTTGAGAAGCTGCGTACGGTATATGTAATGCATTAAAACAAGTGAAAGTTTACAGAATATCACAATTAAATCTTCTTAACAATCTGGCTAAATGAATTAGTCAGATTTGGTTACTCATGAAATACTTTACACTTTTTAGAAAAATTAATTAGTTAACCTTCCAAAACTAATCAAAGCCCCGTTGAGATACTTTTCATTTTTGCACGATCCATGCGACTGTCCCAACCTTTTTCATTTTAGTTCCATTTGATCACAAAATTAACTTCTGTACCATAAATCTAAAGGACTTTGGGATACCTATGGGTTGTTACGGCATATGCGGGATTACGGGGGGCAAGGGGAGCACTTGCCCTTCACGTTTTTTTTTTCAGACCGTAAAAAATAATAAAGATAAAAAAAAAAACGAAAGGAATTCTGACCAGAGAAATTATGAGAGCATTTTTAGTATTTGAAATATTTGAAATGTAAAATAAAGGAACTCATTGTTTTCCTGGGCCCGCTTCCCACGCACCCACAATGAGAACTAACTATTACAGTAAGTCAGTAGCACCGCTCAAGGGTGGGGGGGGGGGCAGGACAATTGTTGTTGAAAAATTTGGTTGTTTAGTACCTCAATAAATTTCTTTAAAAGAATGGGTGTCGGCTTTCTGCCACACGTGTGTCTTGAAGCTTTGAAATAAGGCGATGCTTCGAGTAAGCTCAATACAAATCGGTGTCTCGTTTGTACTACTGTCTCTAGGAACACGTTTATGGAATTGCCTCTTTGTTACTTCGTGTAGGATAGGCTGAGTAAACTACTGTTTTCAAAACCCTTGTAACCCTCCCGCTGTTCGATTTCCTCACCAACTACCACCATCCTCATCAAATTGACCGACGGTTACTTTCTTAAAGGCAATAGGCAGTCAACCCAAAACTTGCTTTGAAAAATCAGCAAACTCTTGCAAATCTCTTCTTATTGCATTACAAGCACCTCTGAAGACGTTTTAAACTTAACTATTACAAACAATGGGCAAAATAAGGAGAAACTCTCCTTGAATTTCACAATTCACTAACAAAAACATTATCACATGATCAAAATAGGCCAATCATGAACTAGAGTGACGGGGCATGCTAACTCTGATTGTGGTGACTGCATTTTCCCTTTAATTTTGCAATCATCATAAGAAAAATATTTCATTAGCATTTGAAATTAGACTTGGGGTAGAGAAGATTTTCCCTAGAAATACTCCAGAATGGCCGCAAAAAATTACGAAAAGTTTCTGGATTTTAATGCTTTTTGTATCAAATAGCCAACTTTGTATTTTTAATGTCACTAGATCTTTGAAAAAAAGAAAACGAATAGGCTACAAGAAAATGCTTTCTTCGGCGCGCTTTAGATAGAGATCCGTTTTAGATATTATGTTTCTGGTTACTTCCTAAAGAACATGTTGCGTGCTTAGATTCGAACAAATCCTTCCATTATCTTTGTAACCACCCACAAGCCGCACCCTCTTCATCATAAAACTGACCTCTTATTCTAGGTAAGGCTTTATTAAAATGGCCAAAATGTAATTTTTGTGATCTCTTTCGATGGGTTTTAAGATAGCCAAATGCTCCATCCCAATGGTTTTAATTCTTTAAAAACCTCAGCGCTCCTGAGGCCGTTGCTCTCTGAACCCCACCAGGGACCCTACGTCGGGTCCCTGGACCACACGCGCTTCGCATTTTGGGGAGAAATATGTGTTCAGTGTAACGGTTTATTGCAAATAGATTATCTCTTTGTGATGTTATGGCACTTATACGCTTCCGTATCAAGGTTTTATATAGCCTTCTTCTGCAAACTGTCAATGAGTCATTTGAACTAGTTCAAATGGTGTAAGAGGACGCCTTTGCTAACAACTGCCTACGAAGAAGGGAAGGGAACACACTACACCGTTAATCACCAGAACGTGACAGAAGAAACTATATACAGTACTACACTATACTACACGAAGTTCACGAAAACTCGTGTTCCACCTTAGGTAAGAGTTCAGGCTATTTGTAGTCTTCACTGAGGCTTTACTATTCCGGTGGGAGTGTGCGTTTATGTGCTTTTTAAATAACTGTAACTATAGAAGTTACTATTAAATTGTAGACGATAAGGTTTAGGTCTGGGTAGCAGTAGAAGGGTTTCGTCGTGGTGTATACCGGTGTTTTTACCCCCCCCCCCCCGGCCCCGCCATAGGCGGCGGAAGCGGGGAAACAAATTTTTCAGTATAGACTTTCGTCGTTAAGTGCAGAGTACCAGGTGATCACTGACTAATCCACCGACTAATTTTACGCTAGTCGGTCAAATTAGTCGAGAGAGACACCCAGGGGCGGATCCAAGGGGGGTTTTAGGGGTTTAAACCCCCCCTTTAATTTTCGAGGATTTTTTTCATTTTGTATAATATATTGTTTATTTTCCCCGGTATGTTTTGAAGGTTATTTTCAGTTACAACAATGCAATTAACATGCCATAATTATAAGTTTGCTGCACAGCGTATTTTTCCTTCTATCGTCAGTAAGTCAGTAAGTCCTTCAAGAGGAGGTCCAGCTCCAATCTTGGTTCCCATATGCAATGAAATCGCATCCAGTAGTGCCTAACTCTGTTTTAAAAAATGGGAACGCGACTCCAGATTTTCGCTTGTATTCTCCTGAAAAATTCAAGTATTGTGTTGACTGAAAGTGATTGTCTTTGAATTGGAATCATTTAATATAATCAGAAATCGAGAAGGCTAATCATACTTTGGACATCCGTTGGATGTAAAGACGTTCAGGGAAAATTAGACTGTTCAGTTGGAACGTTCATCTAAAGAAGTAACCATTGTTCTGGAAGGTATTATAATCCAAAATTCGCCTATATAATGAATCCCTTTCATTTGTTACACAAGATATATTCCTTTTTTATCCAAGAGTACGTTATGACCAAGATCACGTTTAAAAATTATTCCATGCAAAAGAGTGGTGTTTGCCTGGAGTCTTTTGCACATGGGAAGTGCCAGTGACCTGTAGGCGGTATTTTAGCATATTTTCCTTCGTGCCTCTAGACGACATGGTTGTATGTACAGCAAGGGAGGGTATCAAAAAAACGTAATGTTTCCATGGAAATGACAAGCATGCAAAACATGAAACATGAAGATGGCCTAAGTATAGATTGTAAGGTCTGAGAAGGGTCAATTTTTCTTGGTTCACGCCGCGCAGTGATGGCCCCAGGTGGGGGACAGGGGGGCCATGGTCCCCGTCGGGGAAGTTTTACAGTTTTTTTACAGTCGGGGAGTCTTAGTCGATACGGTAAAGTGTGTAGTCCCCAACGGCGACAAGTCGCCCCGACGGTTTACCTGTTTTTTGCTCTCAAGAGCAGTGGCGCCGGCACGGGGGGGGGCATAGGGGAGCGCGTGCCCCCAATCGATTTCAGAAATTTTTTTTGAAAATTTTAAAATGATCTTAAGAGGCGTTTAAGCTATAGATTTCCGTAGGGGGTAGGCTGAGGTGTGTTTTCAGCCGAGTGATGGATCTGTGGTTATCATTTTCAATCACAAATGGTTCTCAAACTATCAGAATTATCCCAAATCTTTCGCAAACTATCAAAATTTTCGCGCGCTTCGCGCGCTCCAAACCTTACCTCAGTGATATCCTTATTGTCAATAATTTCCGGTAGCAACTCCCGTAGAAGCACAGTAACAAAAGTTGAAGAATGTTTACGAATTCTCAGTAAAAGATTGGCTTTGTGATTGGCATATAGGTTTGTTGAGGCATTGAAAGTGTTTCGATGCAGAGGATCATGAATGCAGGTTTTGTCATTGTAATTTTATTTAATAGAACATTTCGGGGCGCTTCGCGCGCATTCGTCACGGTTTGCACCCCATCTTATGCCCATTATTAAGGTTATAATACATGCAACTATTCTGATCACACTTTTCCGAGAAACATAAGTACATCTCCAACCTCTGTAGGCCTATGGGATCTTTCAGTCTAATTTGTAGCATGATCTGGAAGGTTGAAAGTACGTATTTGCCGTCGGTTATACATTTTTTCAAATGCAGCCATTACCGGTAGGCCTATACATGGCGATTGTTAATACACTTACGACGAAAAAGCATTTTGAAACGCGCTTTTTAGTCCTACACCCTCTTTGCTACAAGGTGTTCGTCTGGGTTTTCGTTCAAACTTAGTAAACATACGACAGTTGCAAAGTGCTCAGCATCATACTCTATAGTATCATTTGGATGTCAGGTAATAAGCATCATGTCAGTGCCCCATTTTATATAATTAATCCAGAGCTTCTAGGAGGCCCTATACCACTGCCTGCCAGCCTTAGAAATACCCTTTCATAATGCACAATGAAGCAAAGGAAAATTTTCGTAACAGTCCAAGAATGTTTCCGTGGACTCAACGCACGTATTTTTAAGTAAAAACTTTCCCCGAATAGAAGGCATTAATTAAAGTAGCCAAAAGTGGGACTTCAGGAGGTTTGCTGACAACATACACTTCTGTTGGACAACATACTCTCCTCTTTCACCTTATCAAAAATTAGAATTCACTAATGTCTGGATATTTTCCAGCCATATGTGATCAGTTCCAAACGTATCCCAAAGATAGCACCATTTTGCATCTAAGCAACCTTAAATTAACAAAATTTTCTCAAAGGGGAGGGGGACACCCCCTCCCCTTAGACCCCTCACCCAGGTCAGCACCTTTATGAAGTGACAAAGGAAAGATTATCACTGCTGTATACTATCGCAGGGACGTATACTCTCCTCTTTCACCTAACTATACTCTCCTCTTTTGCTTAACCAAAACTGAGAATTCATTTAAATTATGGATATTTTCCAGCCATATATGATCAGTTCAAAAAATATCCCAAAGATAGCACCATTTTGCATCTAAGCAACCTTAAATTAACAAAATTTTCTCAAAGGGGAGGGGGTGTACACCCCCTCCCCTTAGACCCCTCACCCAGGTCAGCACCTTTATGAAGTGACAAAGGAAAGATTATCACTGCTGTATACTATCGCAGGTGCCCATAAAAGGTACAATTTATGCAGACCTGGGGGAAAACTGAGGTGGCATTTGGACGTCATCTGTGGTGCCCCCCCCCCCCCATCACCAAATCCTGGTTGCGCCACTGCTCAAGAGGACAATGTCCCTTAAAAGAACCCAAAATTTTCGGCGCGCTAGGCGCGCGGTAGAGTCACTCCAGTTTCTTCAGTACTTCCATTCAACTTTGCTAGATAGCACAAGACCCGTCAAACTTAACAAGTAACATGTAAGTAGAATACACAGTTTATGTAGAGGTCGTTAATTTCATCCCATGTCGCAAAGTCTACTTGCTGTTGTCTTGTGTGTGTCATGCGGTACGATCAGTTGGTGAGCGACTCAAGGAGAAAAGTTTGGGTATTTCATAGGGTAGTCCAGGTGGTTTCGATAAAATGTATGTTATCCCTGATATGGTCTACAACCCCTACAGTTTTTCTTTTTTCTTTTTGTTCTTAATGATTCCATATATTTTTTGTGAAAAAAAAAAAAAAATTTCGAGCGCTTCGCCCGCTTTGAAATTTTACGTTTCAGATTCAAAAGTAGACTATCAGTGCGCAACTCGGCTCATGAAGTATTCAGTGATATTATGCAAAATATGCCCTTTAATGACTTAGAATATTTAGGCTTCTTCATATCCCCTCATTACCACCCCCTCGAAATAGGGGCTGTCGGAACTTCGGGTCACTGCATGATCCGGCCCCCTGTCGGGAAAATGCTGTCGGTACCGACCTGGTCGGTTTACTTATTTTGGCTTTCAAAAGGGTCATTTCTGCGATAAAATCCAAATTTTTTGGTCCACTTTGCCCACCCTTTCTCAGTTCCGTTACTAATAGCTAAATATAGTACAAACCCTTTCCACCTTTTCAAGTAACTTAATAGAAATAGAATACATGGATTTATGTAAATGTCGGTCATTTCATTTTATTTTGCTAAACTAGTTAATGTTCTCTTGTGTCTGTCTTGCGGTACTGCTAGTGACTCGAGGAGGGAAGTTCAGCGCAGGTTATGCCCGATATGGCCCAACTGCCTTGGCAATTGACTCATATATATATATGCTTCAAATAAGTACAGATTCTTTTTAGTGTAGGCCTATCCAAAAAATTCGCGCGCTTCGCGCGCTTTGAAATTTCACAGTTCAGATTCTAGGAAAAACGATAAATCAGGGCGGAAATATATATCTCTAGTATATACAAATATTATGAAATATATGCCCCGCAATGTTATAATCTAATACACAAGTTTTCTTCAAATCCTTCCTCACCAGTTCATCGACGACAGTCATGGCTGTCGGGGCTTTGGGTCGCTGGCCCGCCGTCGGGGAGTCTGCCCCCCCCCCCGTCGGGCAAATCCTGGCACCACCCTGGCGCCGCGGCAACCGATGGTCGCGCTCCGCTTAGATAACGAGACAACCTAAAATGCCATGCATGCAATTAAGCCTACCAGTTTAATTTTAAGGCCCCACACCAAAATACTTTCAGAAGATTTCAAAAAGAGAAACCAAGTTTTCTTTATTGAGCACAAGCGAGAAACTTTGGGTGAGTCACTGTGAGTGCCTAGAGAGAGCACAACAAATGACTGAATGCTCCGAACTCCTGACGCCCAAGATCGTTATCGGGCTGTATAGCATGCATCTCTCACAAAGAGGGAGACAACTTTCTGGCAGGACATTTATCATAAAATTTCTGACACAAGGAATTTCAATGAAAGCTTGTTTTTATAAGGATCAAAGAGCTTAGGAAACGCGTGGGAAATGCCATTTCCTGCAATCTGGGGGTCTTCTGGACCAAAAATTTTCTCTGTACGCTTCGCGCCAACTCATGGTGGCGCTCCGCTTAGATAGTAACTATATCGCAAAACCCCCCCTTTAGTCAAAACCTGCATCCGCCCCTGGACACCATCCTGACAAGTTTAGGTTTTCAGTGATGCATGATGCTGAGAGGGCTTTCCAGTATCACCCTTTTTGACAACTGTTTTCTAGTAGACGGTCCTAAAGCTCCTTTACAGTATGTATGCTATTTAGATGGCCACAAGCGAGGAAATACCTCCCTGGGCTCCTTACCGAGGTTTCGTATAATTGACGCTCGCATGTGCGAAATTTTGCCCCCTTTCGTGAAATCCTTGATCCGCCTCTGAACTAGTCGAAGTTTCCGCCATCGGTGGTCTAGTTAGTATAGCGGATCTTCGGTGAGTATAGCCCACACGAACCTCTTGGTCTATTGGGATTTCCCCGTCGATAACCGTGTAGAAAACCGAATCTCAAACTGAAAGGGGAACAGTCGTAGACTAAACAGGGAAAACTACAGATTGTATTGAGTAAGAGGTTAGGAATGTTGGTACACGTATAGCAGTGTCATGACCTCCGATCACACGTCCATGCAGGTACTACATAGTATTCATTGTTAGACAAGAAGTTCCTAAAATTCTAGTCAAATGAAACAGGAAAAATCACGTGCATCTTAACCGGCGGAAAGGCTGTTACATTTTGATTGTATTGACGGACAAATTTAACATTTACCTTCGAATATATGTGTGGGTTCCTTCCGTGAGTATGCCCTATCCTTTTCAGTGGCGTAGCCAGGTTTTTTGTCGGGGGGGGGGGGGCAAGAGCACCAAGATTTCCCCCAATTAGTGATCTGCTTCCTAATAATCAGTGTTCTCCGCAGGTCCAAATTTTGTCCGGGTGCTTTCCTCTGACCTGGCTGATGTGACTGATCGCCGTCGTGGGGGAGGGGTTTAAGGGCCCCTCCCCTTTGGAAAATTTTTGCTCATGTAAGGGGGGCTAGAGGCAAAATGGTGCCATATTTGGTGCTAATGTAAATTGAATACACTATTATTTTAGGAAGCTTTTTTTTTATCTTGCTTGTCTTGGTGAATTTTTCTTGAGTCCTGCTGGTAGTTTAGAATCACAATGGGTGAAGTACAGTAATTAAGTGAACCCTGGTACACCTTTCCCTTCATCAGTTCACCACATTCACCACAATTAGTCCAAATTTTACGAGGACCTGTCCTATAGCACTTGACCACTGACCCATTCTAACAAACTACAGTACATATACAACGATGCTGCTGCTTTAATTATCAAGAAACATTGGAAGTATACAGTAAAAGAACAGAGTCCCTTGTCAGAGGTCCAGAGATCCCATGCTGTATAAAACAGATAGTAAAACATAACTAGTACAACTATAAGCATGGTGTATTCATTCTATCTCTGAAAACCTTAATGAGGACTGGTTGTGCCAGTGTGGCATATACTTTTAAATAAGCAGGGGCGTCAATCCGTATTCAAATGTGGGGGGGGGGGGCAGGGCTTTAGCCAGCATGGTGAGATCAGGGATTCCAAACAGTAAATTCTAGTGAAGTTTGTGTGTTAAAATGTATTATATATATGGGGCAATCCAAAATTTTGGGAGTCCAAATGACTCCTGGACTGCTCTCTGGCTTAAGCCTTGGGGGGGGGGGGACATACATGACACAGCACAAACCAATCCCATTGGTTTTGAAGAGGGGGCGTTTTCCTATAGGCCTTTTCCTCCCCCCCCCCCCCTTATGATGACTGACGTCCTATTCTAATAAGAATTATCATTTCAAAGTTAACATGACCATCATAGATGATCTGCCATGTGAAATACACGGAGTCCACGGTATTACTTCAAGATGTTATTTTCATCATGTCCCAAAATAGCTGAAACAACGCTTCGCAGCGTGGATCATTGTCGGAGATCATGGACCCGACCAGGCCCGTTGCTAGGGTGATATTTTTGGGGGTGTGAAGGTTCCAAATTCCGACTGGCTGGATGTTTTTTCCAACTGAGTGGAGGCGTTTAAATTGCACTTTGTTATGCGCTCTGCGTTTTGTATACAGCAGTGGGATCCTTCCTTTGTCACTTCATGTGTCGTCCTGGGGGAGGGGTCTAAGGGGAGGGGGAATCCTCCTCCCCTTTGAGAAATTGTTGTTAATTTAAAGGGGAATTTTCATGATCCCAGACAGTTCCAATTCTCCCAACTACGCATCCTCTATAGCTCCTCCCATAACTGTATGAGGCTCTTCCTTGTGCAAGAATAAACCTGTTTTATTGCTTAAGGCCATGTCCTGGTGAACATACAAGGCTATAAAATGTAATAAAAGTACTCTCTCTGCCTTGTGTGGAATGTGAGCTACTCTGCATCGTTCAAATTTTTAAACTTTGATGTCAATCAAAGAGCAGTCACCAACTGAGAATTTTCATATACATACACTAAAAATCTACTTTGGGGTGATGACAGTCTGTCTTTAAGGTTGCTTAGATGCAGAATGGTGCTATCTTTGGGATATTTTTGGAGCTGATCGTAGTATAGCAAAGGTGTGTAAAGCAAATGTGTAAAGGATTAGCAAGTGCGTTTTCAGAATGCTTTATAGTCGTAAGTGTATTAACAATCACCATCTATACCGATAATAACTTCGGCGAAGCCCTCGGTAAAAATTTTTGAAAAGTGTTTAACGGCAACAACGTACTTTCAACCTTTCCACATCATGCTATAAATTAGACTGAATGAAGTGGCATGCCCAGGATTTCTTTCAAGGGGGACATGCAGTATGTTGTGTGACCGCTGGCCTGGGGGAGGGGTCTAAGAAATTTTTTGAAAAATGAGGTGTCCTTACGTGCAATCTGGTGCCACATATGTTACCTTTTGAAGTAAAATTTGTGTTAAAAAATTAACGTATTTTTAGGAACTAAAAAATAGGCATCAGTGAGGGTGGGCATGGCCGAATGGCCCTCCCCTCTGCCACTGATTGAATGATCCCATATTGATGCGAAGCCCCTACAGATGTTTGGAGATGTATGTCTGTTTTCGGAAAGTGTTGTGATCAGAATAGTTCCATGTATAATTACCTTTTTAATGGTCATGAGAAGGAGTGCAAACCGTGACGCATGCGCGCGAAGCGCACCGAAATTTTGTCATTAAATAAGATTTCCCTGACGAAATCTACATTCAGAATCTGCATCGAGACACTTAATAATTGCCCAACAAACCTACATGCCACTCAAAAAGCCAGTCAAATAGAGCCACGAGACTACTCTTTAACGCAAATGTGGGGGGGGGGGACATTTGATATTGTGTCCCCCACCCATCGAAATACAAGTCCCCCCGTCCCCCAGGATTGACGCCCATGTAAATAAGTAAAGTGTACTGGTTGAGAAATTTAAAATTTTTCCAGATCATGCGCAAATTTCACCATATATTCACTTTCAAAATTTCCCCCAAGATTTTTCCAGAGGAGGCAACTCGCCCCCCTGTCCCCCCTGGCTACGCCACTGATCCTTTTTCTGAAAATGGATATTTGCACAATGTTACTTTCAGAAAACTGATTGTGCTGATGCTTTTCTTTACAATAAACTCCTCTTTAATCCTTTCTCATCATTGTCCCTCTAGACCACATTCTGTTCCTCATAAATTACTAACCAAGAGAAACCAAAGAAAAAGAAAGATGAGAAATCGTACTTACTTTTATGCCAACATTGATTTTTAAAGGTTTCGTTCAGCTCATCGCTGCGAATCTGAGGGGCGGCAGCCTAAGGGAGCGGCAGCCACAGAGGCGCTAAGCAGGCTACAAACATTGAGCCATTAAATCAAAAAGGAAGAAAACAACCTTACTACTGTTTGCTCTAACGTATAAGAATGCCCTTAACCTCAGAGCGGATCTAAGATTTTTGAAGGGGTAGGGGAAGGGGTGTAAGGGATAGGGGAAGGGTAGGGTAAGGAAAAGGGGTGGGGGAATTCCAGGACCGTACCCCGAAAAGATCGTCGCAAATCTAGCTAAGTAGAACGCACTATCAGTTAACATTTGCAGCAGGTTTCGAACATGTACTAGGAGTGGCGCCAGCTAGAATTTGCCAGGCAGGGTGAAAAAGCTCCTCGACGGGGGTGTGGGCCAGAAATCTGAAGCCCTAACATAGGCACTGGGTTGCTGAAAGAATGTAGAAGGCAAAATGTTAAGCGCGCTCGAAAAATTGTTTTGCCTTCTATTTACAAAAAATTGAAAATATGGGGTTTTATTGATGAAAATCCTAAAGTTTGGATTTTTATTGAAGAAAATTTGAAAATTTTGGTATTTCCGAGGGAAAGTGGAAAAATTTGTGTTTTTATTGATTCCTTGCCGAGTGCCGAAGGCAGGCATGGAATCTGTGTGATGGTGATGTCGTGTGTGTGCGTGTGTGTGTATGTGTGTTTGTGTTGTAATCGCGATATCTCAAGATAGGAATGATCGACACTTTCATATTTGGTATATAGATTTGCCATGGTAAGAGGAAGAACCCTATCGTTTTTGGTGGAGGTCAAAGGTCATCTGAGGTCACCAGAGGTCAAAGACCGAAAACCTTGAAATCGCGATATCTCAAGATAGGAATGACCTACGTTTTTCATATTTAGGATATAAATTTGTCATGTTAAGAGAAACAGGCCTGTTGTTTTTGGTGGAGGTCAAAGGTCATCTGAGGTCACCGGAGGTTAAACTGCGAAAACCTTGTAAATGTCTTGGCATCACGATATCTCAAGATAGCAATGACAGACACTTCATATTTGATATAAAGATTTGCCATGTTAAGAGAAAGAATGCTATTGTTTTTGGTGAAGATCAAAGATCATTTGAGGTCACCGCAGGTAAAAAACCGAAAAGCTCATAATCACGATATCTCAAGGTAGGAATGACCGACACTTTTCATATTTGGTATATAACTTTGTCATGTTAAGAGAAAGAATGCTATTGTTTTTGGTGGAGGTCAAAGGTCATTTGAGGTCACCAGATGTCAAAGACCGAAAATCTTGTAATTGCGATATCTCAAGATAGGAATGACCGACACTTTTCATATTTGGTATATAGATTTGTCATGTTCAGAGAAAGAACCCTATTGTTTTGGTAGGGGTCAAAGGTCATCTGGGGTCTTTGGAGGTTAAACTGCAAAATCCTTGTGTTTAATGGCTTGTAATCGTGATATCTCAAGAAGCAATGACAGACACTTTTCATATTTAGTATAGATTTGTCATGTCGAGAGGAAGAACTTTATTGTTTTTGGTGAAAGTCAAAAGTCATTTGAGGTCACCGGAGCTAAAAAACCCGAAAAACTTGTAATCACGATATCTCAAGATAGGAATGACCGACACTTTTCACATTTGGTATATAGATTTGCTATGATGTAAGGAAGAATCCTATTGTTTTTGGTGGAGGTCAAAGGTCATCTGGGGTCACAGAGGTCAAAAGCAAATTTCCCACGAATTCCCAAGATCGTCATCTGGGGTCACTAAAGGTCAAAAAACAAAATTCCCCAAGTATTTTCAAGATCGTCATCTGGGGTCACCAAAGGTCAAAAAGCAAAATTTCCCAAGAATTTTCAAGATCCAAGATCCATTGGAGTTGAATCCCTTTCAAGACAGTTCCTTTTTTGTTATATTTGGTAGGGTTCAAAGGTCATGTGAGGTCAGCTGAGGTCAAATTGTTAAAACATAAAATTATACAGTCAAGAAAGAAAAATTTGAGGGATAAACCTCAGTGAAACAAAGCATCCCAATTCGGCAAGCAATTACCAAGCCTTTTGGCTTTCTGGTTGAAAAATCTGTCCTTGCTCAAAACAAAATCAAGTAGATATTCAGAACCACTGACTGTCGTCGTGATTACTTATTTTATCGTACGGATTAACTCTCCCCGACGAAACTGGAAAAATTCCCGGACGGGGGAGACCTTCCCTGACGGTGGGCCATACCCCCTTCCCCGCTGAGGCTGGCGCCAGCCCTGACATGTACCTCTTTTACACGTACATATTCGTTGGTATCACGAGTGCAGGAGTAATACACGTCAGCCGTGTGGGCAAACTGTCAGTTGGCCTGGAGGACAGCAAGGAAAATCTATGTCAAAAAATGTCTGCCAATGTCTTTCAGTTTTAAGGGAATATCACTTCTCGTCCTGTTAATTACATCTAAATGTTCCTCATCGAGATCTCATGAGAATGGTTATCAGATAGGGGTGCTCCTCCAGAAAATCTCAAAGTCTTAGTAATTTGAATAGCCATTACTAGCATCCTTTCTCCATATGAAGGCTAAATTTGTGGGAGAAGTGCAAGTTTATAGCCGATTATAGCATGAACCCACCTTGTGGCCCAGGGGCCCTGCATGAAACATGCACTTAAGTTTTTTTCAAAGTGCGCGAGATGCGAGAAAAACATAACTCACCGTTCAGCCATTTTTATGAGAGTTTTCTCCGACGGAATACCGGTCGCGAGATGTTTTTTCTATAGGACGAATGATTCCAACTACGACTTTTCACCCTAACACTAATCTTGATCCTATAACTCGACCATTATATTTCATTTTTCATGATTTCTATGGAAATTTTCAAGAATGGTCCCATTCGTCCTGGGAACAAACTTCCGCATACCGATCGACTTGACGGTATAGGGGATGCGACGGGGGTGGTTGATGACAGGTGTTGCACAGGACTTTGTAACAATAAAATTCAACAGTGGCAGTTTAACACTAGAGCATTAAAATTAGAGAGGCTAAAATTGTTGGGTAAGTAAAACAAAAAGGCTGTAAAGGCGAAACAGGTGCCACGCCAGCACTATGTGCTCCGAGGGCATGGCGCTCAGGGGCTGCTCTACGGCTCTTGGTTGGATTCAGTGGCAACGATCCGGTGAGGAACCGGGGTTCAGGTCTCATGGAAGCTCTGGGATGATTCCAAAATTGTGGACATAGAATCGAACATACAGTATAATAATCTTCAAATGCCGTTTGATTTGCACTTAAGAGAGCACCAAAACATAAGCGTTGGTCTGTGCGGGTGGGTCTGAGGGCGGTAGCACCAAGACCAAAAAATAATTGATTTCAGAGCAAAAATGCAGTTTCTCAGTGAAAAATTCATGGTATGATGGTTTGCCAATTGGGAAAAACTCCAGGGCCATTAGCGGCTCTCCATAGGGACACGGGGCACTTGCCCCCCCCCCCCAAAAAAAGTTTGCAAAGCATGGTCTTCAGTTTTCCAAAAAATAATAAATAGGCGTAAATAAAACAAAAGATGTACTCGAGATGGGTTAGGCCCTCCCTTTTCCTTGACTCGGTTTAATATTAACGAAGTGAATAACTTTCCAATGCAATGTCGCGAAGGTTAAACATTAATAAACTGCTTTCAAAACGACATTTTTTCGGCGCGCTTCGCGCGCGTTTTCTTAGTTGCTTGTTTGTTACTATATTACTTCTACATCACCAATGGACCTATCATTAGTGCGAGCTAAGGTTATCAAAACAAATGATCAGGCTGTGATTTTTTTAATCTGATTAGCTTAGGCATCATAATGTCATTTACAGAGGGTAACGGTTATGCTGGAGTTAAAGGTGATCAGTCGTCTTGAAATATTCTTTGTGACGTCACCTTTTCTTGACATGTTTCTGCAGTCGTCACTGTTCAAGGATACACCGTACAAGCATGGTATAGCTAATCGGTAAGCAAGAAGAGACGGCTTGTAGCTGTATACCTACTAGCTATACCGATGTCATCATAGCTACTTGTACGGTGTATCCTTGAACAGTGACGACTGCAGAAACATGTCAAGAAAAGGCTGACGTCACAAAGAATATTTCAAGACGACTGATCACCTTTAAATGCCCATAGTTTTGCAGACACTTCAGAGCTTTCGGGGTCATTCGATACACAACCCTCAGTTAGTCATGCTGATTATCATCCACGACTAAAAGCAGTTTTGCCCGGGTGTCACCTGGCCAGATTAGCATAATTATCTGTCTACAAAAAGTTGTAACGGGCATGCAGCCTAAAAGTATTGTGTTTCCCATAGAAGAAGAGATTTCCCTTCCCTTGTCCAACTGACAGCGCCGTTGGCCCACGAGCGGTCTTACGACTGTCAAATGGCAAGTTATAAGCAAAAGGTTCTCCACTTCTGTGCTAAAGTATACCGTTTCAGTTGATTTAAAGTAAAGACACCAAACAGTCAATCTAAGTTCAGTGTAGTGAGACTTTTTGGCCTAGCTATTTGTATATAGGATGAGACGTCGTTCTGAGTTATTCCCCTGAGGAATTCCCCTCCCCCTTTAAAAAATTTCGTTTCGGAACGGTACTGAGATCCAAAATAGTGTTATCATTTCATCATTTTCAAGTGTCTTCAGTGCTCGAAATTTTCGTTAATTTAAGAAAACAATCCAGAAAACCGACATTTTATGGTTTCTTGGCAAAGCTGAAACACATTGTGTGACGCAATGAAAAAAAAAACAAAATATTTAAAGGTGATCAGTCGTCTTGAAATATTCTTTGTGACGTCAGCCTTTTCTTGACATGTTTCTGCAGTCGTCACTGTTCAAGGATACACCGTACAAGTAGCTATGATGACATCGGTATAGCTAGTAGGTATACAGCTACAAGCCGTCTCTTCTTGCTTACCGATTAGCTATACCATGCTTGTACGGTGTATCCTTGAACAGTGACGACTGCAGAAACATGTCAAGAAAAGGCTGACGTCACAAAGAATATTTCAAGACGACTGATCACCTTTAAAGGTGGGGCTCATTTTATACAAATGGATCAAGCCGCTTTGCCCATTTCACCTGCCTCTTACTCCCCCCTATGGATTAGCGATCGGCTTATATGGTTGTATTTATTTTCATAGGCGTAGGAAGCGGGGGGGGGGGGCTGGGGGATAAAGCCTCCAGTCAAAAATGTTAGGGGGCTGAAGTATGCTTCTGCCCCCCAAGATCCAAGGGCGAAAACCCCTTATTTGTCTCTTCTGTAAGAAATGTCAAAAATTTGCTGTAATTTTCCTTAAAGTTTGTCCAAAATGTTGCACCAAATTGCATCTGAGAACCCTCAAATACCCAAAAATTTTCCAGAGGGGTGGGGGGTCACCCCCCTCCCCCAGGACGGCGATCCGAAACAAGGTTCAGCCCCGCCCCCCCCCCCCCCGTCTCGAAAAGCTTCCTATGCCTATGTTTATTTTTAAAGTAGTCAGCTCATGACTGACTGCCTGAAATGGTTTTTGAAGAGCTCTTGAAAACTACATGGGGCATCGCTGTAATACATTATAATAATCATACTCCTATTGTACTATCCGGAGCTGGCCATTAATATTGCCGAGGGGTGTCTTCCGAACCTCCCTGAATACGGACTTGAGTTTGCCCCCCAAAAACAAAATTTCTTAAAGCCGCAAATGTCCAGGGCAAATACCCTTCGTCTCACATGTGAAATGTCTTCCGTACGCCTGTGCACCATTTTACAATTTGAACATTTTGCAAGGGGGTATCCAGGAATTTACAAACGTAAGAGGGATCTAACTCCACGAGGGCAAAGTTCGCACCTACTAGCGTCAGATACGAACCCTCTATCAGGGTCTAGGGAAAACCTTGAAATTTAGACACTTAAAAATGGTATTTCCTAACATTTAGCAATCCAAATAAGCATACGTATTGTAAATGAGCTTTGGGACCGTTCAAGCGGAATACGTGTTGCCGAAAAAGGGAATCTGGAGCCGGGAAATCCCCCCTGGATCCTCGTCTGGCTTGCGTCAGTTATATTTGTGGTCGTCTGGGAGACGCAGAGGGATTGTCAATGTGGACACTTGATATTGGCAGGGTTTGGGACTTTGGAAATAAATATTAAGCTGTTTTAAAAATTATAGGAAGTATGCCTTCTGATAGTTCAAGTATATCCGCACTGAGTGCGCTCGAAGCCGGGTAAATTTTGCATCTAGCAATGCAGGGTCTAACACATTGCATTGGAAGCTATTTCTAATACAGCGGTAGTCTAGTTCTACATTTTTGGTGTAAGACCCAATTAAGTTGGGTACTAAGTGGGCAGGAGAATAAGTAAAAATTGGAAGGAAATTTTGTGCCCCATCCCTTGCCCACGTATCGACGCTACCGCTACAGGTTAGAGTTAGATGAGGTTTTACGGCTCAGTATCTGACCAATTGGTTTAAGTCGGGCCGGCCACCGCCTTTTTCCCAGTTGTAGCTCACTGACTTGTTTTCCCTACTCCATTATGCTTATGCTGAGCACCAAGCACAATGGCAGTAGGTTCCAATTTTAAAGTCTTTGGTATGACCGCTACAAGGCTTTCCTAAATAAATGTTGGAAGCAGGGAGCCCTTACGGGTAGAGATCCAATACCCAATACGATTACACCGATCAGATGATACACACTTGAGAATTATTTAATCTTCTTCATAAAAAAAAAACTTTGACAGGATATTTATTTCCTCCTCTAAATTATTTTACATAACTCTCCTATTGTGGGTTTCATTTTTTCGTGCTTATGTAATTCTCAAACAATGATTCGGTAAAGATTTGATTTGCTCCGCCGAAAAAGGTAAAGCCTTCAACCATCTTTCTAATTCAACGACCATAATGCACTTTGACATGAGCTTCATATTTTTAACCTAACAGTGCAACAACTGAGTTTCTTTTTTATTAAAAATACTTACCTCCTTCATACTTCAAGGTTAGTGGCCTTCCTTTGTGTTTTTTTACCAAGACTTCCCTTTTCACTGATGTCGTATTGTACAAGGCTCTTATCCACGGGGGTGGGGGTGGGGGGTGGGGGGTGTCAACACTCCTCCAACTCCCCATGACCCAAGAGTGAAAATATAATGAACAAAATCACTTGCGGCTTGAAAAAATATTCCTATGTGACTCCCTCTTTAGTATATGGAGAAATTGTTAATTAAAGTTAAAAATCACTAAATATCTTTAAAATGTCATTTTATTCGCACTTTGCGCGCACCGATGACATAATTTGTCCCATTATTCCTGACACCCAGGGGCGTAGAAACAGGGGTTGAGGGGTTACAACCCCCACTTTCAAAGAACTCCATTGACTTTGTGTGTTTCAAACAGTAAATTTTTTGAAAGATCGTCAACCCCCCCCCCCCCTGTCGAGAAGAAACCTCCACCCCTGTTGACACCAGGTTCAAATGAAATGCTGGTCAGCGTATTTCAGTATTTTTCAATATGTATCAGCAAGTTTTTACGAATCTGAAATCTTCTCTTTTGCTATCTTTTCCACAAATTTACGCTACCCAGACACTCCTTTCCCTCCTTTCTCGCTTATTTGGTGGGTCTAAATTTGCACTTATCATTTAGTATACTTATATACAGTTTATACAAAGTTTACACCTCTATAACGTAATATTGGGAATGTTTTATGAAACATAATACAGGCGCGTAGCCAAGAATTGTAGGGGAGGTTATCACCGTTTTGGGGTGACATGTACGCGTTCGAAACTCTTACAGTGCTATAGGAGTACGATAAACCGACGACATAATGTCAAAGTCCAGAAGAATTATTCTGGAATAAATTGTGTTTACAACCAAAAAAAAATAAGTCGTTGCTCTCTCTTGTGTGGAGTCAGGCACAACATCTGAATATGCTAAGAATATGCTACAAAACACTTCAATAAAAAGTTCACTTAAATCCAGGGTCTCTCCGTTGTTCCCTGAAGTTGAGTTACATAATCAAGTTAATCATGCATAATTAAACCCCGAACAGTGTAAAAAACAGGATATACGAAATAACAGCTCCTTGGTTAAGGGTTTGGCGTTGGCAAACATTGGGGGCTTATCTGCCCTCGTTCATTGTTACTGTTCATTTTTCACTCTTCGTTACTGCTAGTACAGTTATTGCTAGCCCTCAGTCGGTTATACCGATAACCTTCAGTCGGTTACGACCACAGTTGATTAGTTACCTAGCCTTCAGTCAGTCACCGACAGCCTACAAATAGAGTAAATATACCCTTTAAAATAATATCTATTACTCTTATTGCCCTCTGAAAGCATAAGCAATATTAATGATTTCTCTATGAATATAGTGAATGGGTAACTAAGATGGGTTATAAAACATTTCAACAGCATTTGTAAGGACATAATTTTCAACCGCATTCTTTACCGTATGACCCCTTTCAATACATGCACAGTTTTCGTTAGAAATTTAGAATTTCGTTAGAAATTCTTCCTAACTATTTACACTTGGTGGAATAGAAACACAGAATACAAATGCAATTAAACTTCTGCACACATATCCTTAAGACTATTTCTGTCTTAAAAACATATTTACTATCTTTCGGGAAAATTACGCTACGTGTCACACCTCACATTATGTTACGGAATTGCTCAAAGTTGTGATAACTGAGTCACCATATATAACGGCTAAATACAGCTTAGTTCAGGGGACGGAGCCTCTCTCTCTCGGCGATCATCGACAGCACAGTCGTATACGGGTGGTGGAAGAAAACGTCCCCTCTCTGAGTTTAACAAATACACTTAACATTTACGACGCCACAGTGATCGCATGATGTGTATGAACAGAAACTCAAGGCGACGACCACGCCTAAAAACCACAATTAAGGACGGACTGTCCTGATACTGTCACCTAACTCGACAACGATGTTATTGTGTCGTGATGAAACACGTTGTCAGTTACTTTTAAATCATTCCAGGGCCTTTGTTACTTTGCGCAAGGAATAATGCACAAATACTTATTTCGAGCCATTGCCATTCATCGCAATGTCACGGAATTTAAGTGTATCACCAGGGTGGCAGCTCCCTGGTATCACCGTCTCAATGGGATGCAGCATGGTCAATGAAGAGAAAGAATTTGGTTTTCTACTTCTCACTTTGTGACAGTAAAAGAAGGTGGAACATGGAATTGACATTTTTATACGACGGAAAATATGCGCTTACAACTGATGTACCGTAATACGAGTTGACTTTTAAGAACCCGAAAGACTTAACCACTTCAGTGTCCATAGCTGAGCCACATAATATTGAAATTTCCTTACTGAATATAAACCATTCGATTTTGCAATTATTCGTGATGTTCTTCTCGTAAAACTCTTGTATCAGCTAGAACTTTCAAGTCACTTTATAACCATATGAGACTGATCACGGTTTGGACTGACAAAGTGCACTGGCTACTAGATATCAGCAAACAAGCGGATTGATTGTGAGCTTTTTTTGAAAAAGAAAAGAGAAAATCCTGTAGGTTATATCCTGCTGCAGGCTATACTCTACTGCAGGTGAAAATGTGAAACTACTCCTAAATGGAATTTTCCCCCATAAGGGGCATGAGATTTATAGACAAATTGTCTGACAGCCCTGTGATAGTGCCAGCTAGAGCTGTGTTGAATAATATGTGAGA
Organism: Holothuria leucospilota; assembly: GCA_029531755.1. NCBI lineage: Eukaryota > Metazoa > Echinodermata > Holothuroidea > Aspidochirotida > Holothuriidae > Holothuria > Holothuria leucospilota. Next base: position 18,815 of record CM055979.1, on the reverse strand, counting down.
TATGTTCTGTAATAAGTGTGTTGTGGTGTATGCATTACATACTTGTGATACATACCTGTAGTGAATGTCAAGGAGATAAAAAGTAATATAACTCCTAGTGTGGGTCATTTATTAAGGTATGAATGTGCACGTATAGCAACTTAAGTTAGAAAACCTTTTTGTGAGTGTATTCAGTTTTGCTCTTCTGTTGTCAACACAGTTGTAATGATGCATGGAATCTGCTGATGTCAACACTATTTAAGTGGTATTCAAAGAATATTTAGGTCAGTGTTATGGGTATTTATAACTAAGTAATAAATATGCTTATAATTACATTAACATGGAATCTGTTATTCTGTAAATGTGTAGGCAGTTCTACAGTACTAATGTCCACAGTTGCAATGTAATAGTGAATGTGCACATATGTTGTCAATGGGTTTTTGATCGTTCGACTTTTCCAAATAAATTCAGTACGAAGTGCAAATTTTTCACGCTTATGAATGTTCATTTATTGATGTGAATAACCCATTTTTATAACTGCATTTTTACAGTACCATAGTTTGCATGTTGCAACGAGACACTAAATGTGCTAATGCTTCTTGGCCTTTTGGCTGTAAGATCACGTGCAGTGTCTGTTCTTTTCAGACAGCCTGAAATGGAGCAAGACCTGTATTAGACTGAGGTCTGCAGGTCAAGAGGTTGGTCAGTTAAGTCTTAGTGTCCCTTCTGGGGACATAACTCCTTTGGGGAGCAGAATACCTTCCAGGGGTAAAGCTTGGTTTTTGACCCTCAGCATCTAGCGAAAGGACTTTTGGAAAAAGTTTATCCAACTAGTGTTGATAAAAATGTTTAAATTTAAGAGCATTATAGAGCAAATTTTATAAACCCACCAGGCGCGGAAATTTCTTCTCAAACGGGGGGGGGGGGGGGGGGGGGGGGGGGGGGGGTTGACGATCAGGGGTGGTTGACGATCTTTAAAAATATTTACTGTGTGAAAAACACAAAGTCAATGGGGGATTTCTTTGAAAGTGGGGGGTTGTAACCCCTCAACCCCCGTTTCTCTGCCCCTGAAATCCACAACAGAATTTATGATGTATATAGGGCTATGTACAGGATTGAATAGGAAGGGATAAAGAAAATATGACCACAAAAGAGAAGTAGCAGTGTTATTATGGAAGGGGGAGGACAGCCGGACACAGAGAAGCTATTTAGAGCTTGGTAGTGGTAAACAGCTGTTTCATTAGCTTACTGTATACTTTTGTGTTTGACAGCCTACCAGTAGTTTTTGACCAAGTGATGTATCAACCCTGCATAGTTGTACAGGGTATTTTTTTTGGGGGGGGGACCCATTTTTGCTTGGGAAAAGCCTGTATTATTTGAAAAAGTGCCCATTTTTTTTCTTTGAAAATTCTGCTGAAGACAGAGATTTTGCTCAAACTCAGAGGGGTGGAGAGGCTTCCACCTTCCCCTACTCTATGCCTAGATGCAACCCTGAAGTATCTGAAAAATTGGTAATACCTGGTCTGACTAGTATGGGCACAGAATGAAACCAATTTGTGCGATAGCAGACAGCTCACACACAGTAGCGTGTGGATATGTTCTTCAGCAATTTAAAACTCAGTGCAGGCTTCTGTAGCTTTGTTTGAGAGGTTAACTGGCTTTTCTTGGAATCGCAGTAAGGGCTAGTCACTCAGGTCTGGGCTTCGACTCCGGGCCGGGTCATACCAAAGACTTTAAAAATGGAACCTACTGCCATGTGCTTGGTGCTCAGCAGAAACAATGGAGTAGGAAAAACCAAAGGTCATACCAAAGACTTTAAAAATGGAACCTACTGCCATGTGCATGGTGCTCAGCAGAAACAATGGAGTAGGAAAAACAAGCCAGTGAGCCATAACTGGAAAAAAGGCCATGGCCGGCCCGACTAAAACCATTTGGTTTGAAACTGATCGGAGCTGTAAAACCTCATCTATCTCTAACCCAAAGGGTTGCTTTAATGAAGAGAAGAAATGATGTCATTTGGTTATGAGGTTGTTAAAATAGGGAGTGGCTATTTAGAAGGAGATAAAACGGCAGCTCTCCCCTTTGTACCCACGTAGTTGCCGCCGATGTTTCTTGCTTTGTATAGCACTTGAAGATACAATAGGCTTAAAGCTATTGTTAGTATTTAACAAAAGGTTCATGTCTTCTGCTACCTTTAAAAGAAATGTCATCAAATTTTGTCCATATGCTATAGCATTGCCAGCCGCTTTTTTCAAAATTAATTTGCAGCTTCCAACGCGATGCAACGCTTATCACAATAGGCTAGTTAAATTTTATGTAACGTGTTGATCATGCACTTGCCATTCGGAAATTGCGAAAGTTTGCGGAAAGTAATATAATCTTAAAACAAATTATAGTCTCACATCTCTCTTTAGTCATTTACGCATTGTGCCAGTGTAAGACCTTCTTCTTAAAAGCTAGTCTTTCTAGACTCCTGAGGGAATTAACAGTCGTTTTGATTTATTAGACAGTGTTTCTTGCTTGACTGTGGGTAAAAACCTTCGGATCAAGGCATTGTTCCTCCTAATCTTATTCATACGGTATAAGTAGGTGTATAAAAGGTTTACTTGGGTATCATGTATCACTTGAAAAGGATCAGACAAAAGAAGTGAGTACCCTAAGCTCTAATAATTACTCATGAATTGAAACTATGTAAACGATGAGGTGGATCTAATTAGATTACCATAAATTAAAGTTTTGATGTATCTCCTTCTAAATAGCAACTCCCTGTTTAAAATTTGTGCAACACCAAAGCTTTCTTCATGCAGGGAGTTGTTATGAAGGCGATACAACGTTCTTTAGACTCTTTGAAACGTTCGTTTCCGACAGTAATCTTGCTTTCCTTCTCAAAATTCTTATCTCAATACCTAGATCAACTAGGATCAGTGAGGTATTGTAAAAATGACCTTGAGAACACACACTCCTTACGTTGAAGTCATTAGTTTGCGTTATCAGCCGTCATGCACAAATGTAAAATTTTAACCTGTCGTCGTTATTCGTCGCACTAAACATCATTTCATTAAAAGACAGTTAAGAATTTCTTTACGACCTACTTTTAGAATATGTTTCTAAATGATGGGAAAATTTGCTACAGACTTAAAGAAATGTATAGGCTTGAACAGTGTTTCCAGCAGGTGACGTATTAAAATCGTGGGGGCACAATTGAAGTACATTATTTAAACGTTTGTTGCCAGTCGTTTAAATAAAAATCCTGATTAAATTTTTTTCATTGGCGGAAACAAACATTACTTCCAAGCATGTATAGACAATGGCCTTTGTCTCAAGATTACGTGGAAAAGAAAGGAGGAGGTCATCATTAAAAGGGTTTAGTCAACAGAGACTTAACAATAGGAACAAAGAGACCTGTCAATCAAATGGTATAGTGCCTGAAAAGAATTAAATCATTTTGAAGTACATATTGTCTGACAGATTTGTTCGTTGTATCTCCTTCCTAACAACTCCCTGCTTCATGTAAACAGCATGTCCAAGACCTGTCGTATTTCAAAATGTAGTTTGGTGTTCTGGTTTGCTAGGTTATCTTTGCGAGACCCACCAATATATAGACCAATATGTGAAAAAAGTAGTTGTGTATCAACTATATATCATGATGAATTTCGTAGTTTTGAGATCATTCTGTGCAAGTTAGGCTCATGATGACTGATAAATTGATTGTGGGTCGTTGTTTCCTTACATATATACCCCGCTAACACAAAACGTTTTTAAAACGTGCCAGTGGTGTTATAAAACGTTTTGTAACACCACTTGACACGTTTTAAAAACGTTTTGTGTTAGCGGGGTATATATATATATATATATATATATATATATATATATATATATATTTATATATATTGTTATATATATATATATTCTATATATATATATATATAATATATATATATATATATATATATATATATATATATATATATATACGAATTCCCCAAACGAATTCAATTTCACTATTTTAGAAGTCCTTGACAGCGAACACGGCCTACGTGATAAAGAAACAAGCCGGATTTGGAGGCTTGACACTGTCTTTCCAAAAGGCCTTAACATCAATGATGGGTTTCATGTCCAAGTTCGCAAATCACGTGTTAATTCCAGATAGCTATTGTGTTATTGTTACGCTTCAATTGTAATCGCTTTCAGCTTTCTCTCTTAAAGTTGCTTCTCTTCAGCTATTTACGGTGTTTTCGTGTTCTTTAGTACATTTGTTGTTAAGTTGCCTCTCGTCGAAACTGATGAAGGGCCCTGTGTGGTCCGAAAATTTAAATATGTTTCACCATTTTCTGTTTATGCTATTTGTTTGTTACTGGTGTGATGCTACTTTTCTTGAACTATATATATATATATATATATATATATATATATATATATATATATATATATTGGGGTGATGGGATCCACGTGTGCTCCATACAAAAAATACAGTAGACGTTAAGAAGGCCAACAGGCCGGTTGACATTTTGAAGCACGTATTCGATCTATTGCAAATATATAGCAAATATGTACAATATATGGTGATACGCTGATGAAGAACACAGGTGTGTTCGAAAATTTCGTATCACCATATATTGTACATATTTGCTATATATTTGCAATAGATCGAATACGTGCTTCAAAAATGTCAACCGGCCTGTTGGCCTTCTTAAACGTCTACTGTATATATACTTATATATATATATATATATATATATATATATATATATATATATATATATATAATATATATATATATATATGTATATATATATATATATATATATATATATATATATATATATATATATATATATATATATATATATATATATATATATATATATATATATATATATATATATATATATATATAAACGCTGGATTGCACCTTAGGTCGACATGCTATAAAAAGCGACCTTAAGTCGACAACCACATATTTAAATATATTTGCATGTAAATATACTAGAAAATTCAAATAAAAATATCACCATAGACTTCAACAGCACCCGCAAGACTACTTCAAGTCTTAAATATGTATGACGTTCGCACAAGTTATAATAAAATAAAATGGATATTCAGACGTATTGCGCAATACCAATGCGTCGACTTAAGGTATTTTTTTTGAAGCATGCGTGGCATAACACCCCTTTTTTCACTTGCAAATATGTATACCATGCTTTGTGTATACCCCCATGTAGGGACACAATAAAGAGGGCGCCTTGCAGGTATTATATGTGGCTTTATTGTACTTTGAATATATACAGAAGGGGTGCAAATAATGGCTCAAACATTAAGTTGACACAAATTTGTCGCCCTATTGTAAATGTCGACCTAATGTACGTTTTTAGAGCAAGGAATGTCGACCAAAGGTAGGATCCAGGTAAATATATATATATAGTAAAACGGAAAAGTTCCACGTATACTCCGAGGTAAAAATAAAATAAAGAAAGGAATGCAATAATGAGCATAACTGGTTGATTTTAGGAGTATAAAATGTACAAAGTGTATTTCGAAATTTTCGGTCCCCCTGGGACCTTCGTCAGCGAGATTTTAAGGCAAAATGAGTACAATAATTGCACAAGAAGCTGCATGTAATAACAAACAAAAGAAGGGATTAAATTGTTTGCTGGAACGTGTACTGATTTAGAAGACCAAGGTCTTTGTTAAGTCCGGTGATGTGTGATATAAGCTTCATTATCCAAACAAGTTCGGTACGCTTTCGTTGTTCTGCGCAAATAAAGTTATTTGCAATGAGGATTACTTTGAGATTTTCGATGGAATGGTGGGGAAGGTTAAAGTGCTCTGCTACTGGGAATCCAAGAGTATTGTCACGGATTGACTGCTTGTGGTTATTGAATCTTAGACGGGAGGAGGTCCCAGTTTCACCCACGTAGAGCTTGTCTTTACATAGATTACAAAGGAAAATATAAACAACATTACAGGAATCACAATTAAGGTTAGGAGGAATGATCGGAAAATTTATGTTAGGGATGTTGATACGTTCTTCAGTCGTAATATGCTTGCAGATTTGGCAGCGTTTTTTGTTGCAGTGAGTTTTGCCCTTAGAGGCGTAGTCTAAGGTCAGTAATATGGAGGAAGTAAGAAGTCTCCTAAGGTTAGGGGGCTGGCGCAATGCTAGGAGAGGGGGATCGGAAAAAATGCCTGAAAGGGCTGGATCGTCTTTTAGGGTGACAAAAGTTTGTTTTAAGGTGCTTGCAAGATTGGGAATTAGGGATGGTACTTAAGCACAAGGGGTATACGCGTATTGGGGTTTTTAATTTTATAGGATAAAAGGTCCTGGCGATTAACGTATTTGCTCTGACCCCGCTGACTACGATCGTTCGGTTTCTTCCCTCACCGGTTACTTTCTAACGAACGGCTACCCCATCCACATTATCAAACAAGGTATACTTAAAGCTGCTTCAATTAATCGCCAGGACCTTTTATCGATTATGTCCTGAACGATGTAAAGTTAGTTAAGGTTGACTCGATAAAGTACCTAGGGGTCACGATTTCTAACGACCTAAACTGGGATAAGCACATTCAGTCTATCTGCCACAAGGGTAATAAGATTTTGGGAATACTTTACAGAAACCCATCTTTTTGCTGTCGCGATGTGAAGTTAGCTGCCTACAAGGGTCTCCTCCGGCCTGTCTTGGAGTATGCTTATTGCGCGGTATGGGATCCACATCAGTCCTATTTACAAGATAAGCTAGAGAGCATTCAGAGCAGATCGGCTCGTTTTATAAGTTCAGAATTTTCTCGTGAGCCAGGGTCGATGACAGTCATTTTGAAGGACCTTGATCTCCCCACGCTTGCTGAGCGTCGCAAGCAAAATAGACTAATTCTCTTCTCGAAAGGTATTTTCGGCAAGGCTAATATTCCCATGGACAGACACCCAACCCGGACTACTCGTGGGATGCACAACCTCCATTTTTGTCAACTCTACTCTCGATCTAACTGTTATAAATTTAGTTTCTTTCCCAAGACTCTGAAAGATTGGAAAAATCCCCCTGCTGCTTTGATTGATGGTTAAGACGGTCACTTAGACCCCGTTCAATATGTAACTAATTTTATTAGAGCTTAGGGCACCACCTGACGCATGCGCGGTGTAGTAATGTCCTCTGGATGTGTCACCGTGATCCAAAAGAAGAAGAAGAAGAAGAAGAAGAAGAAGAAGAAGAAGAAGAAGAAGAAGAAGAAGAAGAAGAAGAAGAAGAAGAAGAAGAAGAAGAAGAAGAAGAAGAAGAAGAAGAAGAAGAAGAAGAAGAAGAAGAAGAATGAAGAAGAAGAAGGAAGAAGAAGAATGAAGAAGAAGAATGAAGAAGAAGAATGAAGAAGAAGAAGAAGAAGAAGAAGAAGAAGAAGAAGAAGAAGAAGAAGAAGAAGAAGAAGAAGAAGAAGAAGAAGAAGAAGAAGAAGAAGAAGAAGAAGAAGAAGAAGAAGAAGAATAAGAAGAAGAAGAAGAAGAAGAAGAAGAATAAGAAGAAGAAGAAGAAGAAGAAGAAGAAGAAGAAGAAGAAGAAGAAGAAGAAGAAGAAGAAGAAGAAGAAGAAGAAGAAGAAGAAGAAGAAGAAGAAGAAGAAGAAGAAGAAGAAGAAGAAGAAGAAGAAGAAGAAGAAGAAGAAGAAGAAGAAGAAGAAGAAGAAGAAGAAGAAGAAGAAGAAGAAGAAGAAGAAGAAGAAGAAGAAGAAGAAGAAGAAGAGAAGAAGAAGAAGAAGAAGAAGAAGAAGAAGAAGAAGAAGAAGAAGAAGAAGAAGAAGAAGAAGAAGAAGAAGAAGAAGAAGAAGAAGAAGAAGAAGAAGAAGAAGAAGAAGAAGAAGAAGAAGAAGAAGAAGAAGAAGAAGAAGAAGAAGAAGAAGAAGAAGAAGAAGAAGAAGAAGAAGACAAAGACGAAGAAGAAGAAGAAGAAGTGAAGAAGAAGAAGAAGAGAAGAAGAAGAAGAAGAAGAAGAAGAAGAAGAAGAAGAAGAAGAGAAGAAGAAGAAAAAGAAGTAGAAGAAGAAGAAGAAGAAGAAGAAAATGAAGAAGAAGAAGAAGAAGAAGAGAAGAAGAAGAAGAAGAAGAAGAAGAAGAAGAAGAAGAAGAAGAAGAAGAAGAAGAAGAAGAAGAAGAAGAAGAAGAAGAAGAAGAAGAAGAAGAAGAAGAAGAAGAAGAAGAAGAAGAAGAAGAAGAAGAAGAAGAAGAAGAAGAAGAAGAAGAAGAAGAAGAAGAAGAAGAAGAAGAAGAAGAAGAAGAAGAAGAAGATCTCTCGGGCTACAGCCAAACGCATATCCTTGATTTTGCCTTTAGGACTCATTTTGAAATGGTAAGCGTTTCACCTGAATGTGTAGTGTCGCGAGATCCGTCGGAAGGTCCCTGGTTCAGAGCATGAAGTAGGGCCTACCGAATGGAATGAAAAGGGCATAGCCCCGGAAGTTCTGAGGGTATTTACAAAATAGTGGACATAAACCTGAACGTTTATCTACCCTATCTGTAAATGACATTGAATGCTCACTCAATTGATGATCACAAGTATAACAATTTGACCAATAGGCCCAATCCAGGCATGACAGAGGTGGTAACAAATAAATAATGTCAGATTAAATGGCGCATATCTTTTTTGAAAAGTGTATGGCGGCAGGAGAAGGTGGTTTGGGGTGACTTTATCTGAGCGGAGCATCACTATCTGTTGGCTTGTATAGGCCTAGCGTAACAAGTATATTTTTTGCAAAAAAGCCTCCCAGATTGCCGTGAGTGGCAAGTTACCAGGCTGCAAAAGTTGTACCTTGATAGTTCTGAAATATCATGAACAGTTCAAATCGGAAAAGGCAAATAAGAGGAAAAATAATATTTGGCCTATATATGTTTCTAAGTGCATATGGTCTCCTAAGATTCATAAGTTTACCTGCCAGCTCCCCCTCACCACCACTGAATTACGTCAAACTATATGGCCCGTCGACTTGACTGCAGCCTGAGTGAACATGTGAGTGGGTGGGGGTTGGATTATGGTACGGTTTGCACACAGGAATGTAGCAGAGGGATTATTGATGGTATGTAGGAGCTGAAATTCAAGATGGGTTTGAAGCCAGAGAATTCCAACTGTCGTAGTCCATAAAAGTCAATTGACTTTAAGTTAACCAAGATGTCAGCCAGACACCTCACTTCTAGCTCACCCCTTTTGCTTCCAAATGTGTGTTTGTCGGGTTGTCGGCACAATTGTTCTGTTAGCAAATTTTTATCCAAAATGCGCCCTCTTCACAAGCGTTTGGTACGAGTCACATTAACGAGCGCGAAACGGTTGCAGAAGTAAGGCACATTCGAAATGAAGACGCCCTGAGGATGAGAATACCAAAGGTACATCTGCGGGTGCAGGGCCCGTTGGGTCCGGAACATTTACAAAATGGTGTCGATATATTCCAATTCAAATTTAATGAGCAGAGCAATGAACGCAAGAAAATTTTGTGACAGTTTGCGACAATATTTAATAGAAACTATTAAAAGATCGATCGTTTAAAAATGGCAACCACCCTACCTCCAGTCCCAGCTTTCCCACCGACACCGATTTTCCAAACAGACCTATTCTTCAATTCCTGCCTTTCCGCCAATACAAAGTAAGAAAGGAAACAAAAGCAGTACCATGTTCTACATACACACAGTAACACCACATGACTAATAAAAGACGGACATTTGCGCACTGCCATGCAGATCTAGGGCCTATATCATAACACACAGGTGAGGGATTTGGTGTGTGAAAGTGGGGTGGGGGCAAACCCGGGCGGGCGGAATACCAACGGGGTCGAAGGAGCTGTGGGAGCGAGGAGCGCGCCTTTGAAGGTGTAGGTCCAGGGGCCCGCCCTCGGGCCCTGGTGGGACGACACCCTGGTGGTGATCCAGGGGCAACGCCCCCCGAAACCCTGAGGTATTAAAAGAATTAAAACCATTATAATGAAGCATTTGGCTGTCTTAAAATTCATCGGATGTGCGCTACAAATAGATCAGAAGAATCACATTTTGACCTTTTTCATAATACCTTAATCAGAATTACGGTCATTGTGAAAGGGATTGGCTTGTGGGTGGTTACTATGATGACAGAAGAATTTGTATAAATATGGAACATGCAAGATGTTCTATAATTAGAAGTAATCACGAGCCAATATTTAAAACGGGTGCGCGCAAAGCCCGCCGAAGAGAACAGCATGATTTCATTGCAGTCTATTGTTTTTCTTTCTTTTTTTTTTTTGAATTCAATATTATCCATTACTTTGAAGACTCTCCTACTTCCCCCAGTCAGGCTATTCTTTCTTTTTGTTTCATTTTTGTTCATGGTCTGGGACTCTAAGGGACCTCAAGTTATTCATTACGTGTGAAAAATAAGATAGTTTCGAAAATACTGGTTAAGCATAAATTTGTAAGGACGATGAAAGGCTGAGGGTGATGGTGTATAATACTGTTCAAGATGAATGAAATGTTATGGGTAACTCTTACAAAGACATAGCCATGGGTTCCACATTAAAAGATGTCAGAGAAACAATTTTTTATTGGAGCCTGTACCTTCGTAAGGTGTGTTCAGCGAAGCGCTTAACTGCGAGTGCCGAAGGCTTGAAGCCAGAGGGTGGGGATCCTGCTGAGAATTCTTTTTGAATGTGATGGCTTTTGTGACCATTCTGGACCATTTCTAGAGAAAAACCCCAGGTGTAATTTGAAATGCTAACAGAATACTTTTCTTATCGTGGTTGCAGATTTCCTGTAGTGACTTTCGGTCAAATTGTATGGTGGAAGTTCAATGGTGTGGAAAGTGAACAGCTGGAGGGGTTGTAAGGGTTTTGAAATAGTAATTTACTCAGACAAACACTGATCCTGCAGGAAGTAATAAGGAGATAATGCCACCGACAAAGGTTCTACTACGGAGTATTAACTTCCATTGAGCTCACGCGAAGCATACCGAAAAATGATTGAGAATCACGATTCCCTACACATGTAGGTTTCTGAATTGTGCATGCAAGAACCATGCATGATGGGTGTAATGGCGTACATTTAGTATTCTGAGTAGCCCTTTTTTCAGGGTTACATGTCATAAAAGTATGACTGGGATCCAACGACCATGCTTTCAAAGAAATTTTAAGTAAGGTACCTAATAGACCTTTCAATAACAATTGTCCCTTGCCTCCCCACCTTTGAACTCCGCCACTGTATTAGTTAGAACTTATTGCGGGTGCGGGCGAGGCGCCGAGGAAAAAATCTGGCATTGCTTGATATTTGAAATTGTTTTTCCTTCATTTTACAATGCAAAATTGACCATAATGTTAAAAAAATCCCTCATAATTTCTCTGGTCTCTCTTTCTTTTTTTGTTGTTTAATTATTTTTATTCATTTTGAAGGTCTAGGAAAAAGTGGGGGGGGGGGGGGGGGCAAGTGCCCCATGCAGCTTGCCCCTTCGAAATCCCACCTATGATAACACAGAACATTTTATAAAAGGCAGTGTAAACATTGATCATTTGTAAATTCCTGATTCTTAGTGTACACTTTTCCATAGGGGACTCGGTCTCGGACTCGAATGCCAATGACTCGGTCTCGGACTCTGACTCAACAGGTGAGGACTCGGACTCGGACACGGCAGGTAGGGACTCGACTGCAGCACTGATAGACGTAGGAAACTATTCGAGTCGAGTCGAGACGGCGGGGGGGGGGGTTGTTTCAGATCGCCCTCCTGGGTAGGTCTAAGGGGTGTCCTCTTCCCCTTTGGAAAATTTTTGAATATTTGAGGGTCGGAAGATGCAATTTGGTGCAACACATCGGACAAATTTTAAGGTAAATTGCTGAAAATTTTTGAAATTTCTTACAGAGGAAACAAATAAGGGGTTTTCGTCCTTGGATTGAGGGCGGGCGGAAGCAGAGTTCCGCCTAACCACATTTTTCACTGGGGAGCTTTAATCCCCGCTTCCTTCGCCCATGTATTGAAGAAATCTTTTTCCAAAGTCTCCTCGACTCTCTGGGGAAAAGCCCAAGGGCGAAACCAAACGTTACTCCCGAAGGAGTTCTGCTCCCCAAAGGAGCGCCGTCCCCTTGAGGGACACAAGACTTAACGTGACCAACCTCTTGACCTCCAGACCTCAACATCATGGGTCTGTCATGCGTGGCCCCGTTCTAACCTGGCTGAAAAGGACAAATACTACCTTTAACTATTTAAACTAAAACTCCGTGCCACCACACTTGTTTCTGTCCCACGACGAAAATGTCGAGCAATCACCATGACTGGCCAAAACACCACAATGACTTTTTATTCACACAGAAGTGTCACTTGTATTTACAGTTGAGAGTTTGGAAAGTTTCACTGAATTTTTTTAACTTTTCGTGCAATTGAAAGTACAAAAAGAATGTCAAAAAATGTAGTGGGACAAAATTGGACATTTTAATTTCTATTTTTACTTTCTATATTAAAAGTATCTTTGGTATTTTTTCAGTGCATAAATTGTGTTTACTTAAGAGCTTTTGACACAGAAAAAAAAAGAATTCATTGCAAATTCTTTTTATATATGTTATTATGTCCTTTTACCCTATTTCCGTCCCACTATGGCATTTTGAATGAGCAATCTGCATCTTTGAATTACCACATCTCACTGATTGTGCAATAAATCGCAATTTTTTCTTAAGATTAGATAACTTTAGTCTGTAGTCTAAATTACTATGGGTGAATTCAACCAACTTGACATCCTTGAAATGTTAGGTTTGGTTATGACGATTTTGGCTTTGGCCCTTCTCAGTTCAATGAGAAAGCGGGATACTGGGTTAGCAGGTGATCTAGTGACTGTGCTGCTTGATGCTGATGCAAGTTGTTCATCCAGGGAGTTATTTGGATGGAGATACATCGCTTTGAAGGGAGGTACCACCAAGGTCACTCAGCAATCCATGGCTTGTATCTCTCTTGGCATTTCTATAAGACTTACAGTGGATTGGGAAGTTCACAGGGATTTGTCGTCTGCTACATTTACAGTATGACTGGGAGTTTGTCGCTGCTGCCATAGCATTGCCAATCTTCAGGGAAACAAAACAATCATTGTATCTTTCGACGCTGGGTGAGGCGCATGACAGTAACTCAGTTAGGTTTCATGTCAAAATATGAACACGAATCTATATCTGGTTATTCCAGGAAACTTCCGGAAACTCTTCATATTGTTGTAACAAAGGTTAGACTTCTACCTCGTCAACTCATTTGCATACGGTTACTAGTAAAGGAAGGGGCTAAATATTCTTTTATTTCAAGTAAACAGTCGTTTCGAGTTAAATGTTACCTGCTCTTAACGTGTTGGCGGCGCAGACCTACACATCAGAGTATTGCTCTGCGCAGGTCACTTATTAAAGGGTTACGTAACTTGAATGACGTCGCTAGGTATACGGGTATCAAAGTGGAGCCACCAAACGAAAGAAAGAAATCCCTTTGTGCAAGAAACGACCTATCGTTGATAAGCTCCCCTCGATTTGGTTGGTCTTAAAGAATTTTCATTAATTAAACTTTCGATATATCTTCATCCGAAATAACAGCTCCCTGGTTGATCAGCGGTCTGAATAGTTCGTGTAACAACAAATGGCTACCACTCTTTCTGCACATTTGGTGTAGTTTGAACCTAAATCATGATTGAATATGCAGCAACTTGGTTCCAGCCCTCTCCAGATCCAAACTCTATTCATGCACAATTTGAGAAGAAAATACTAATGCCTCGTTTGGACTCATGACCTTGAACTTGAAAAAATTATACTCCATTTTGCGAACAAAACTCAATTGTGTTCGTGCTCAGTACATTGTTCTGTATGAACCAAGCATCACAGGAATAGTCTTTTGTTATTACGCTTTCAATTGACTATACGTGTTCAGTAAATTCGGCAGAAAATTGCCTACATACCTACACAGTATTGCGTTCGAGTCACTATGGCCTCTATGTGAACCCTTAGTAGAACTGTTCGTTTTAGAGGTTGCGGGCTTGTAAATATAGTTTATAAATTCCATGATACAAACACTCAAAGTTGGAAGTTATACCGTAGTCAGGGTTACATATTTTCAGATGAATCTGGATCATGGACCACGACAGACACGACAGCCTTCCCGGTGGTAGGAAACTTAAGGTGTTGCTACATTAGAAGGCCATCAAATGAAGCACTCACATCTTATCAGAAAGTAAGGGTATGGTACAAATGTGGAATTTTTATGTTTCACCCAAAGTGAGGTTTTGAATGATGAGTTGACCAGTCATTTCTTATCTCAGAAGCTTGTGTGATCTTTGAGACACTGTTCAATGTGCGCAAGTTGTTAAAACATGTCCACAATGGCGCCTTTAAAGAGTATGCAGTAGATTGTGTTGAAAAAACAGGATATGAAGACAGGCGGTATGAAATAATAGTTTGGTGTTCTAATTATGTCAGTTATCTGTGTGATACCCGAATATCCCAATCGGTTTAAGGAATATGCATTTTATGTGGTATTTTTGAACAGTTCTGAAGTGCATATATAGTGTCATTAATTAAAGCGGTGAAAAGACAGCGTACAAACTGCACTCTCTGCCTGTACATGCATCACTGTGTTTCATTGTTCCTTACGCCGTAGGCAGAGGAATATGCGATGGCGACTTAATTCGTGTGTATGTATGTGTGTGGGTGTGTACGTGGGTGTGCGTAGGTGTGATTGTCTGTGTGTATGATTGTATGAGAAATTTTCGCCTGTAAACACCATATCTAAAGATGGGTAACGGTGAAGTACTTCTTACTTTTCATGCGTATAGTATACCCCTTACTTAGTAGATGATCCCTATCGTTTTTGTGAAGGTCAAAGGTCGTGTTAGGTCAACAGAGGTCAGACTGAAAAGTTTGCGAACAAGGTACCTCAAGCATGGTGAACTTCGATAAATCTCTTATTTTGTATGTGTGTCCCATATTGCATAGGATAACCTTACTGTTTCTTGTGCAGGTCAAAGGTCATTTGTTATCAAGTGAGGTCAAGTGGTGAAGCCTTGGACACTGCATGCTCGTAAACACGGTATTTCAAGAAGGGTAACTTCATGTGATCTCATCCTTGGCTTACGGAAGATCCATATTGAACAGGTGATCTCTAGTGTTTTTATGGAGGTCAGAAATCCTCTGGGGTCAAATTATCAAAGCCTGACATGCTATCTCAAGAGGGTAATCTTAATGGATCTCAGACTTGGCATGTGGATGACCCATAGTAAGTGAAAGAACCTCATTGTTCTTTCTGTAGGGCAAAAGTTCATTTTGAGTCGACGGAGGTCAAACGCTGAAAACCTTAAACTGCTCGTAAACACGGTATTACAAGAAGGGGACATTAGAGTGACTCGAATCACATACTTGACATGTAGATAACCCATGTTGATAAGATGACCTCTATTGCTCTTGTTGGAGAGTAGAAATTGGAGTCATTTTGGTCATAGGCAAGGGAGAGGGTTCTCTCAGTTTGGGGCCGTTAGGGTCGTAGTCATTATAACATCACACTGAAGGGGGTTGGATGGTTAGCGTAGGTATGGGTAAGTCAGTAAGTTTGAGGGCCGCACAGTAAGACAAGAAAATAGCATGACAAGAGAAGTAAAAGTGACACAATTTATGCAAAGAACCCGAGCAAACATTATGGTTGGCAGATCTGACTAGAAATTCCGGTTGATAGCGTCACCGCCAAATCATAAAAGCGACTTTTCGATTTCAGGACGGTAGAACAACAGGAGGAGAGTGAAACCCATGCGCGCCCGGCGGCTAGTTTTTTTTTCATAGGATAGCGACGGGAAAATCGATTTTTGAAAAAAATTTAAATTTGTTTCAAAATCATGGTTAGGGTTAGATTAGTTAGGGTTAAGCATGGGGGTTTATTTGTTGGGCCTGTTCTTTCATAATCCGGTGTCCGAATTCCAAAACAACGGGTCGCTCCCTGCTGCTATTTTGGAATTAGGGGTGTGACCTCTTTCCAAGAAGCTGATTGGTCCGTATGAATAGAATTCCCCTCGCTATCCTACGAAAAAAAAACTCGCCGCCCGGCGTTCTGTCCTGACATATAAGGAATTTCGATTTTAAGACGACGGTGCGGTAGAATGACAACGAAACGATGACGTGCTCATTTATTAAGTTGCAATGTTTTGTTAGCATCCACACTCATCTGTAAGTTGTAACAATGACGAACCTACCCAGGATTAGAGACGCCATCGTTACTGGGTATTTTACAAAATTGTGAAAGTTTTTACCTCAAGATAGCTTTCCTTAGCTTAGTACGGAATCGTTCGTCAAATGGCTGACGAGATAAGCACTGTTGTTGTTTGTCACGTTCATTTTTGTCAGCAGCTTGCATGCCACATGAACAAATGATGTACGTTAATACAGCCAACTTCAAATTTAACGTCACAGAAACACGTACATTATGGACGAGGGAAATTACCATGGCAACCCCTGTACCGTTCTGTTTCTAACAGAACGTTAAATGGGTAGACGGCCGTCCTGAAAATCAAGATGACGGAGCGATGCTCACTTCTACTCATACGCAGTCCAGTTTTTTTTTTTTTTTTTGCTGCGCGTTCCGTCCTCTTCGTCCTCCGTGTCTACCGTACATTTCAGACTCTATCGTACTCATAAAGGCTACTCGACGAAGATATAAATATTCCCAGACGAAGAAACTATATATGGTCCCTGGCCAGGGGCGTCGCCAGAGCATTTATCATGGGGGGGGGGGGGGGTGTGTGCGTATTTGTCGAATGAAAGAAGAAAATGCCGACTGAAAGGAAAAAAATGCCGACTGAAAGGTGATAAGCGATGGCAGTTAGAGCTCGAGAACGTGAGTCCAACTATAGTGGTCCGGCAGGGGGGGGTGGCGCCAGAATTGCCCCCCAAACAGGGGGGGGGCAAACAACCGGAAGCCTCGACAGCCCGATGCCGCTTCGAGGAGTTGTGAGGGGAGAGTGAAGAAACCTGTGGTACTATACCATGCCGCTGCGGGGCATATAAGGCGCTGTTGCTTAAAAAGTTTGTATAAAGCTAGAGGAAAAGGGGTCCGCCCGATTTAAGGTGTTTCCCGAAATCTAAACGGTGAAATTGCAAAGCGCGCGTAGCACGCGAAGTTTTTGGGTACGCTTAGACTAAAACGAAATTGTACTTATCTTAAACTTTATATAGGTCAATTAGGTACAGGCAGTAGGGCCCTATCGGGCACAACTTACATTGTACTTCCCTCCTCGAGTCACCAGCCGTACCGAAAGACAGACTCAAAAGAACATTAACTTAGTTTAGGGAAATGAGATGAAATTCCCAGTATTCAGTGGAGTACCCAGGATTGCTGTCAAGGGGGGGGGGGGGCTATGCAGTATGTTGTGCGATCGCCGGCCTGAGGGAGGGGGACTAGTCCCCCTCCCCTTTGGAAATTTTTGAAAGATAGGTGTCCTTACATGCAATCTGGTGCCACATATGCTACCTCCTTGAAATAAAATTTGTGCTAAAATAATTACGTATTTTAAGGAAGCAAAAAGAACCGCCGGCCTGGAGAAGGGAGAAGGGGTATAAGGGGAGGGAACCCTCCCCTTTGAAATTTTTTAAAAGTAGGTGTCCTTACATTCAACCTGATGCCACATATGCTATCTTTCGAAGTAAAATTTGTTTTCAAATTATTACGTATTTTTAGGAACTAAAAAAAAAGAATCGCTGGGCTGGGGGAGTCTGGGGGAGGGAATAAGGGGAAGGGGTGTCCCCTTCTACCCTTTGAAAATTTTAGAAAAATTAGGTGTCCTTACATGCAATCTGGTGCCACATATGCAACCTTTTGAAGTAAAATTTGTGTTAAAATACTTACGTATTTTAAGGGAAGAAAAAAATCGGCCATCTGTGAGAAGGGGGCCATGGCCCAGTGGACCCCCTCTGCGTATACGCCACTGCCGGCATTTACAAAAAAAATAAATTTCACTTATTAAGTTACTGAAAAAGATGGAAAGGGTTGTCCCATATTTAGCTATAGTAACGAAACTGAGGAAGAGTGGCAAAAGCATACCGAAATTTTGGGGTTTTATCGCAGAAGAAATGACCCTTTTGAAAGCTAAATAAGTAAACCGACCTGTGGTGGCGACAGAATTTTCCCGAGAGGAGGCGGGGCCAGGCCAGAGGACCCCAATCCGACAGCCCTATGTCGAGGAGGTGGTGAGAAGGGGATATGAAAGAGCCTAACTATCCCATGCCATTGCAGTGTATATTTTGCATTATATTACTTAATATGTCAGCCGAGTTACGCACTGATAGTGTTCTTTTCAGTGTGAATTGTGAAATTGCAAAGCGGGTCAAAATTTTTGGTAGGCTGACACAAAACATGTTATCATTAAGGACAAAAAGAAAAACTTAAAAACTGAAGGGTTTGTAGAGTGTATCGGGGACAACATAAATTGTGTCGAAACCACCTGGACTACCCGACGAAATACAGCCAAACGTTGCTCCGTGAGTCGCTCACCAACTGACATACCGCATGATACACACTAAGGAACGGCAACTAGGCTTTGCGATATGGGATGAAATTTACGACCTCTACAACTGGTATACCCCCCCCCCCCCCCCCCCCCCCCCCCTGAATACATGTACTTGGTTAAGGTTGAAAGGAACTTATGTTGTATAGCTTAATGTGGAAACGGAAAACCCACTATGAAGAAATGGGAGTCACATTAGAGCGCGCGTTTAGCGCGCCGAAAATTTCGGGTCCTTACTTATACAGAAGATTGTCCTCTTTTTCACATCTTTTTCCTCTGTTTCTTTTCCTCACATTTCCTTCATTTTGCCGAACGGCGCAGAGATTCAACCTACTAAATGCCAAAAACC